>SNQJ01S0012368.1:91548-121114 GCA_010110895.2 Picea sitchensis | reverse complement strand
CTCTAATATTTTCCCCCACCCCACCCTGCATTTCTCTAATATTTGCCCCTAGCCCCAGCCCACCCTCATATATATGAGGGTGTATTTATCTAATATTTTCCCCCACCCTCACCCTCATATATATGAGGGTGTATGAGGGTTTAGCATTAAATGAAAGAACCCAATCTACAACAAGTTAGCAATAACAAACCAAAACACCTTAAGATCATGATTATAAACAAGTGCCACTGAGTGGCGATGTCCTTATCGAGAAGGTTTTCTTGTCTATTGGAATATTAGAGTGCTTTCCGTGAAGATTGAAGCCATGTCCCCTTGGAATATTAGAGTGGTTGCCGCGAAGATTGAAGTCATAGCCCCACAATCACAATGTTGTAATCACAATGTTGTAGGTAAGTGTTGAAATAGAGGCCGCATGTTGTCATGTACTTCGACTTCGACAATTGATAGGATGCATACTAGCACACAACCTTGCCATTATAGACCGCCTACAATATCAAGCATATAGACACATGGACACATGTTGATGGCCGCATCTTAGTTTCTTGTACCCTGAATTTCAAACAATGAAGATCTCTAATTGAAACATGGGTTCAGAGAATAATATATTTAATTTTCGCAAAATATTATACCTTCTATTATAGCAAACAATACTTTATTTTTTTTTTGCAAAATATTAAGCCCCTTATAACAGGCGGCTAGTACAATCCCCTAGAAATGAACCGCCTTATTGATTAGTGTTGTAGGTGTTATTTTGCCTAAATGCTTTTATAAGCAAGATTCATGGGAAGATCCATGGAGTTCATCAATAACATATATTAGCTTCATGTTGGATGAACATATATTAAGTTTGAGAATGAAGAATATTACATATTAGCTTCCTGTTGCATGAACATATATTAAGTTTGAGAATGAAGAATATTATGTTGGGATGAATTTATTTTACGTATTATTAATTTGTTTTTTTTAAAACATTTTTAAAATTAAGTTTCATAATAATTAAAGATTATTGGAAGAAGATCCAATTTCTCATTGAAATAGATATCCTTGCAAATGATATCCCAAGCAAAAAAAAAATAATATTTAAAATTCTTCATTATTTGTGTTCAAGTATTAATGTCATGCAAAACAATACCTCAACAACTTAGTCGCAATCTTATGTAGTTGTTCCAAGATTTTTCAACAGAATCTAATTACTCTCTCTGTTTGCCTTTAAAAACCTCTTACGTCTTGGCCGACTTAACCAATTACAATAGGTGTAACAACAGGCGTAGCGATGTGGAGTGAAAGCACCTAGTTTAATGCTCCCAGGTTCCCACTTCTATTTATTACCTCGTTACATTTACATCATAGTATATTGCCATGGACGGTTATATTTACATCATAGGCACTATAGTAATGTATATAGACCTAAGGGTATACCACGTGTCAAATTAGTTTAGCATATCCGATCATTATTTAACGATATCAAAAAACAACTTTGGAGCATACCCGATCATTATTTAATGATATCAAATAAAATGGTTCTTTCTTTGCCCAACAAATAAACAATTTCGGATAGATTATCAATCAGTCAGTTAGCCATTGGATTTGGATTCGCTTAAATGGACACCATCATTAAATATGCAATGTAAACAACTAAGTTGAAAACCAACGAAAACTTTATATGTTTTGACCATTATATGTTTGTTAATTGAACCAAGACTACAATAATTCAAACAATTAGATGGTAATACTGCCAAACATATAAAATAATAATAAAAAAAAACAAGAAGAAGAAGGGGAATATGCATTTTAGGCGAGAAACAATATAAACATTTTCCTTCTATTTGTTTTCACTGCAAATCCTCCAGCTGTCGTGAATAATGCATGTATTGAGACATAGCAATGCCCAATATATATGTTACATTACAATGGTTATAGTACACGCGTTTGCAGTGAATAATGCATGTGTTGGACCCAACGTCTTTATTTCCATTTGTTTTCACTGAGCATCATTTAGCTGTCGTGAATTATTGGGCCATTGCAGTAGATTGTTGAGTCATCCATGGGTTTCAGGGAGTCACTTTTCCTCTCTATATTGTAGTCTTCCCCTTTCAGGGGCACGAGCACTCATTCAGAAGACAACATTGAAGAAACAAGCACTCTGAAGACAACAATGCAGAAGATGATGGTGGTTGCAGTTCATCAGCCATGAACCTATAGCAAATTCAGATGCCCAGGATTTTAAATTGAATAGAATCTATATCTATCGAAAGACATTAAGGAAAGCCCATACAGGAAGGACAGAGATGCTACAATAAGGGGACTCCCAAAATCCAGAAAGATTGAAGGAATGGCCTGCGGAATGAGTGCATCATGACATTCTAAGATGTCTCGCCTGAATGGATTAGTTGGTGTTGGAAATGTCAGAAAAAAGCTAATATTCGAAATGTCGTGAAACAAAAAAAATACAGAACAGGATCCCACGTTCGATGTTGGGGGTTCTTACATTTTTGGCACTGTAGGATTTTTTCTTAGCTTTTCTATGTTTTGTATTGAGTTTAAGAGATCAATGAAATTTTCCAATTGGAATCAATTACAATTTAGTTCATATGTGTATGTTCAGAATATTGTTTTCACCCAATAATAACTTCATTTTTTCTTCTTCTTCTTGTTTCTATGAAAATTTGACTGGCTTGTAGAAAGGCAATGACAACGACCCGCCCTCATCATCAATTAAAAAATAGGCAGACACAATTGACTGCTCAAGGGAACGGGCATGTTGGTCTACCCTGAGAGACTGTATTATGGGTTTGGTATTGCTCTTTAATAAGAGCTTGTTGGTCTGTCCAAAAACTCCATATTATGGGTCTCGTATGGCTCTAATGAGTTCCTAATTTAAAGAATTTGTATTTCGTTTAAAATATATATCTGTAACTATTTACACTCACACTTGTTGTCACACATATGCGTGGCACTTGGGGCCATGCGCGTTTGATGGGAAAATCTACTGGGATTTATAGAAGTAGCGAACCGCATGACTATCTTTTCTACATTCATTTCTACGACAACCATTGTTACTCATGTTCATGAAATTGTTCATAGCCGGCCTAGAGTAAGCACACCCTCAACTTTCTCATGTTCATGAAATTGTTTGTGCTCAACCTAGAGTGAGCACACCCTCAAATTTCAATAGGTAATTCTGAAATGCCCCCAAGTCTTTTCAAAGTATTTGCAATGAACAAATTCAATTGCATGAGAATAACTTATGCAATAAGCTAACTAGCATTACCTGAAGGATAAATTCTTATTTATAAGTACATATATAGATGCCCCACAACTTGAAGAGGAGCGCAATCTGCATTCACAAGGAAAAATAAGATATTTTATGTGACTAGTGCAAAACAAAGACACCCAAAACAAATGTTTACAAGGAAAAATAAGATATTTTATGTGACTAGTGCAAAACAAAGACACCCAAAACAAATGTTTATGAGAACAAATGTCCATAAATTAGTTCATATTAAAAAAAAATAGGATCTTAGATGTGTTGATGCAATGCTCTGAATTGGAAAAGCTCGGGAAGAATGGAGAGAGCTTGCTTTGAATTGGAAAAGCTCAAGAAGAATGGAGAGAGCTAGCTACAACTGTAGATATTATCTTGGTGACTCAAAGGTAAGAGCTAGCACAAAGACTTACCTAGTACGAGAGAAAGGCATAGTACGACCTGACCTGATAGGATTGATTCAGTGACCTGGTAAGAGAAATGGTCGGATTGATTAAATTAACAGAAATACATACTTTCTCTTGAAAGACCCTTGGAAAAACTTACTAGAGATATTAGCTTTGTTACTTGACATGCCTTCCCTTGCTAGATCGTTGTGCCCTTGAAAGACCTTCGTGAGTCTTTCTAAATTCCCGGGATCTTACAATTTTTTTATCGCCTGATAAAATTTTATCACCTGCATTGGCCTTCCTTAGGGACTAATAAGAAAGAAAACTATAATTCAATCAAATGTATGTAAAATATCTAAGCGACAACTATTGATAAAATAACCATCTATTGTGATGTATATAAGCTTTAAGAAGGGTTTTGGACAAGTGAGGGGAGGTTATGAGAGGCAAAAATTATACCATTTTGGAAGTCCATTAATTTTGCAAAAAGGTTTATATCGAAAAATTCTAAAATATTAAATATCAAGATTGTTACCACTACCACACCTTTTAAGGAGATGTTCCTTTGACTTTTTGGGTAACTGGAAATATGTTGAAAGCATGCATTACGGTTTTGAATGCTTTTTCTCAAAATTGTTGGGAAATCCTTTCAATATGCACCTAGCAATTTTGCCTATAATGTGGTTCCTCTTAGCCACCCATGTTTTTTTAATAATAGGTTGTAGTTTGTTGCCTCTTGACATTGTTCACCTTATAAAAGCTCTAAAAATCTCCAAAATATAGTATATACTCACCACCACCATTTATTATAAAGACTCTCAATTTCCTATCATATTGGAGTTTTACTTCTTTCTTAAAGTATTTAAAGAAATAAAAGATTTATTGGAGTTTTACTTCTTTCTTAAAGTATTTAAAGAAATAAAAGATTTATGATTTATTTTTCAAAAAATATACTTAAAATCTTTTAAGAAAACCATTGATAAAAATCATAAAGTAATTGACATTTCCCATTGCTTGACTTGGAATCACTACACATAGGTAATTGTGCATTAGATCCAACAATGCTATCACTTTCCAAGCTCTATCTACCTCAAACTTTTCCATGTAATGTTCCCTTGCAATGTGGTCCCTCGGATAGTTCATATACTTATATAAAAGTTGTAGATATGAAAAACACAAATGCCCATACATGTCAAGTTATAGAATGTTTGTCTTCAATTGCATATGTTTCCACAAATGCTTCTTACAATAGTGGTATTGCATCCAATCCATATATTCCATTCTTCTTTCACTCATTTTCATCAACTTCATTTTCCCTGGCTTTGTCTTGAATTTCACAATCTCTACCATCTATAACAATAACAATATTGAAGTTATGTTTAGTAATGTCACATATAAAAAAATAAGTTATTTTTGAAACTAGGTACACACCATACATTCTTAATAGTTTTACATGTCCATATGGCATCCTTATTTCAACTCCATCCTTTCCTTTAGCCTTATAGGTGGCATCATCTACAATAATCATTGTGTCACCCTTACATGACTCTATCTCTTAATTAATCATCAATTTTTGCACCTCGTAATGTGTTTTGTGACATCAAAATCCAAGCACCAATATTCTTGCTAATTATATCTTGTGTAGGCTTTGTAAAAAAGGGAGTGAGTTATTTCTACATGTTATTCACAAATGCACAACATAGCCTGATAATAAAGAGAGTCTAGGGAAAATTCTTTTATCTGCACCATGGCAGATAACTGATCCAGAAGAAAAATAGAAAAAAGGCATAGTAGTTACAGGTCTAGATTAAGTAGTTGATTAAGCGGATCTTGAACCATGAAGGGACGACCAGGGTAGGCAATTTTAATTAGTAGAAAATAGGAGAGAGAGTTTAGGAAAATAAATTATTAGTTGGAACTACCTTACTTAATAGTTGTATACCTTTTCTGCCTGTTTTCGATGCCCAAGCAAGTCTCTTTCTATCCCAACTGGGTTCTGCTCTTTACCTTTTACTAAGGTTTGAACTTGGGCATCGTTTCCTCCCCGCTACTACCCTGTTAATTGGCGGGTGAGAGAAATATGGGAGTGGAAGCGGGAGAGTACTGGAACTAGAAGAGGTGGGGATAGGCCAGCCAACAACTGTTTCCCTGGTTTGTTTGATGAACTACGAAGTGCCGGGGAAATAAATACGGCTTTTGGACGGGTGGGATTAATGAATGGAAGAGAATGAGCAGGTCCCTATATGGGCTTTAGGAGGCGCAAAGCTGTTTATTACAACCTTTTGACTGCTTCAATGTAGGTCAAGGCTTCAGGGACATATCAAGCCGTCAACGGTCCCTCAGGATTAAATCAGTCAAGGTGTTGCATTTTTAGCTCACATATCAAGCCGTCAACGATCCCTCAGGATTAAATCAGTCAAGGTGTTGCATTTTTAGCTCACTTGTTTGTGAACAAAAAAAAATGTTTCCCTTTTTCCTCCACTACTTTTCTACTATCACTAACAAAATTAGACTTAATTCTTAAAATTATGACTTCTACAATTCTTACTCATCGAATTCTTCCAACATTTTTTTTATTTAAATGACCTATTTTACCACAAATAAAACTAACTCTTGAATCTTTTTGACATGAAGAATGGGAATCAAAATGACCACCTCTTTGATCTTTCAAATTTCTTTGCTTTCTAAACTACTTTAGTAACTTTCATTTACCTTTGACCATTAAAACTCTCTTCAATATGCATTTCTCCTTATACTTATGCATATCTTCATACAATAAGAATGTAATAAATTTCTCAAACTACTTATAAGACACTTTACATGTTATGTTCAAGTAAATTTTAAAAGGTTTATACTAACATCAGTAATTACGGCAAGGTTTCTTTTTACTAATTATTTGTCAAAAGTTATTCATGTACCATTTGATTTTGTTGTGTACCTGACACAACATCTCTAGTATGTAGTATGTATTAGACTCTATGTATGTGATTTATTTGGTTTGTATACATATGATTTTATAATAATGTTAAATTTGTTAAAAAAATGTAATAAGGGTTTATCAGCCTTATTAATGACTTAAATCTTAAGTTAGGATTTTATTCAGGTTTTCTCATTATTATTGTTGTAAAAGGGTGTTTATATTATCTCAAATGTATCTCACATCTTATTATTAATACAATCAACCAACTTATTGTTGTTATTGAAAAAGTCTTCTTCTGTTACTTAGATTTGTGGATGCAATCCAACCAGGGGTGTGTAGATGCCCCCACTCTTTTCTTTGTTTTTGGTTCTTTATTTTCATTTCATGTTTCAATTATTTCAATAGTTGTGCAATTGTAATTCAATTTTGAGTATTGAAACATTGGAAGTTGGTATGAGAGCCTTAGTCAATTTTTACTCTTGTCTTGTATTTCCTTTTTTACGAAACAAGTTGAAGGGGAAATCTTAGTATATGGCTAATGTGGATTTGCAAAAAAGTTTCAAGAATTTTGCAATTGAATTTAGGGAGTTGATGCAACTACAAGCCCTAGTTAAAAGGAAAACCTCTAAGATCACCAATGATATTGAACCATCACAAACCTAGTTTCTACCTTTAGACAAAAATACCACAATATGACTTTTGCGAAGAAGTGGAAGTGTATACATGCATAAGCATGGTCAAGTTAGCATTCAAGGTGTGGCACATGTATAACTAGGAGGATAAGTTAAATGTGTCACTATAGTATTTGGATGGGAAAGCCATACTTTGTGTGAGAGATATATATTAGAAATCCTAGAGGGGATTTAAGCAATTTTGCAGATGCGATAACTCAAAGAGTAGATCATAACTAGGATTCAAGCTTTATGATGTTTGTCTCATGCACTTTTTCTAGAAGGACCTAATTGTTACAGAACTCACTAAAAGTTCAAAGTATTCAATTCCATGGACAAACTCTCTACATATATGGTTCATGGTATCTATGTTTCAAATCTATAGACATAAATTTGAACCAGGGTTAAAAGTTTGAAAATTAACTCTCTTAAAATACACTATTATAACTAGAAGAGTTTGTCTGGCTAAACTTGACTCGATAAAAGAGTCAATGAGTTACATCCACTTTAGGTCAACAATGGTAGTTTTCATACTCATGGTTTTGGTATCTTGTGTTATTGTGCTCGTGGATTGCATGTAATAAATCCTATTTAAAGGCTTGATATCTCCATTGTAAGATTCCTTGATTGGGTGGTTTTTGGCCTAGCTTGGTTAGTTTGGCCAAGGCTAATAGATCTATTAGGAGCTCATTTTCTCGGTTTTGGGTTTCTGGGATAATTCATGGTGTCTTGTGTTCTTAATAATTTTCTTGTGCCAATTTTGTGTTAATAATCTCTCTCTTAATCTTAAGAATTGGTATCAAAGTTGAAGGTCTTTTTGGCTGATGAAATCGTAGGAAAGGATGGTTCCTGGTTCGAGTGGGAGCAATGGTGGAAGAAGGAAAGTTTAGGGTCGAGAAGTTTAATGGCCAAAACTACCAACAATGGAAGATGCAAATGGAGGAATATCTATATCAAAAGAATATTTTATTACCATTGGGTGGAATAGTAAAGAAGTCGGCGACTGTGAAGGATGAAGAATGGGAGGTTCTTGATAGAAAGACACTAGGAACAACACAATGTGCTTAGCAATGTCAATTTCAACATTTCAAAAGGAAAGACAATCGAAGATATGATGAAGGCATTGGATAAATCATATGAATAGCCCTCAACCTCCAACAAGGTATTTCTTATGAAGATTTTATTTAATATGAAGATGTTAGAAGAAAGGTTTATTGTTTATCATTTAAATGAGTTTAACATGGTCACCAACCAATTAAGTTTTGTAGGAGTAAAATTTGATGATGAGGTCAGGGATATTTTGATTTGTGCTTATTGCCAGAAAGATGGAATGGCTTGGTCATGGCACTGAGTAATTCTATCTCTGGTTCAAACACTTTAAAGTTTAATGATGTTGTTGGTGTTATCCTTAATAAGCAAATGTGAGAGAAAAGCACAGGTGAGACATCGGGTAATGCTTTGACCATGAAGAACAGGGGCAAATAAAGGGAGAGAGGAAAGAGCCTAAGGAATCGTGGGAAGTATAAGAAGGGAAGATCCAAATCCAAAGGAATGTTGGAGTGATAGCATTCCAGGAAGAAAGGACACCTAAAGAAAGACATTTGATCTCAAAAAGGAAAACAAGGAGATGGACAACTGGAGAATAATCAGGAAGCAAATGTAGCAGGTGATGTGTTGCAATATGACTTGATCCTTTCATTAGATAATGTTATTGATTCTTGGGTAGTATACTCAGGGAATTCATTTATGATGCAGGAGCATCACTGGCAAGAACGCGGAGAAGGTTCTATCAGTGTCTGGGAATCTGTATGAAACCTCATTGTTGGCAGTTGCAGTAGACATTTTTAAGTACGCCTTAACTTTGCGTCGGAAAAATATTTTGAGGCACGCTTGAGTGATCACG
This sequence comes from Picea sitchensis, assembly GCA_010110895.2. NCBI lineage: Eukaryota > Viridiplantae > Streptophyta > Pinopsida > Pinales > Pinaceae > Picea > Picea sitchensis. Next base: position 111,966 of record SNQJ01S0012368.1, on the reverse strand, counting down.
AGCAAAGTGGGAGTTTCCACTCCGGCTCTGGGATACGACTGAACTAAAATAGTCGTAGGATAGGGTGTGATGTAGACAAGTAGCCAGGGGAAACCCTAAGAGCCCTCTGAGATAAATAAAGGTTTTGTACGCCCAAATGTGGCTGGTTGCAGGGTAGATAGCTGCAAGTTAGATAGTTGCAAGTTAGTAGGAGATTTATGAGTTTTCAGTTGTGTTTTTTATTTTAGTTGTAACCATTTTCACTTATGAATATAACAGAGGAAAATTGATCCAATGCATGGGTGGACATTGTTTTGCAATTCTCTGTTATTGTGCTTTCATGAATAATGAATGAATTTCGTTATGAATAGATGGAACCGGGAATGTTAGGATAAGTTTCAATTGTTTCTCTTCTGTTGAAAGTGGTGCAAGGTGTGCACACAGAACACAAGGAGTGTGTTAATGTGATTTGTTTCGATTCCGAAACTTAGAAGAGATAGCATGAAACTTTCCCTTCGCAAGGAGTGCAAAGAGACTGGTGCAAGGCATGCAGAGTCGTCTGCAAGAATTTGAACCTTGCGTAAAGATTTGGTGCAAGGAGTGCACAGATCCAAGATTCGACTAAGTGTCAAAGGGACTTTGCAAGAAGTCGAAGAACCAAAAAAGGAGAATGTCGGGNCCTTTTCAAGAAGTCCTTCAGTTCTGAGTTATTGAAATCCCTGAACGCAAGGAATGCGCGGGAAGTTGAAACCTTCACGAGATAAATCTTAGGAGGAGGAGCGAAAAAAACCGTTAGATCGATTGCAGAAGGAATCTGGAACGTTGGATTAGCGCACAGTGGTTAGAGGAAGCACGGGGGACAAGATCAGATCTGGACCATTAGATCTAAGCGCGTGGATTGACAGTTGTTGGATCCAGAGATAGGTGCATGGGTTTTATCCCTTGGGAACTGTACAGGATAAGAAAACTCACGAACCCCAAGTTCGTGAAATGGTCATAGTCATTGATCGAAGGAGTGTGTGGGTCATAGATCTGGTCCCAAGAAATTCACGAGTTCAGATATCGAGAGAAGAGAGGAGAGTGGTCCTCCAGCTTCATAAAACGCGAAGTCCCAAGTTCGTGAAGAAGAAGATAAGACCTTCAAATCACACGGGTTGTGGATTGTTGATCTGACGTAAGGAGATCCCAGATTTCGGGTTTTGGAAATCGGGAGAATGAGCAATAAGATCTTCCGGGGACATGAAACGCGAAACTACAAAGTGCTCGAGAGATTGGCTGCAGTACATAGTGAGGATTCATATCGTCGAAGGTTGAGGGAGGAGATAGCACGTGCTAGGCCCCACTTCCGGATTTCGGGAGTTGGAGAGTCGGAGTTGGCGCATGTGCAAACAACCGACACGTGAAGTTGCAAAGCATCTCTTGGTTAGGAAAACAGTCACAGTCGTGGTCATGGGAAGGAAGGTACTCATTACCAGAAGAGATATCCCCCGGTTCACGTGGAAGTTGAACAATGTTCAATAGAGAACCCGCGGGTCTCGTACGACCTGCGCATTTTGGAGAAAGGACCTGTGTAAGTGGTTTTGGAGTCTAGCAGAGACCCAAAGAGTCGATCCGACTCAATTTCTTGATCGATCCTAGACCAGGAGGTCGCACAACCCTTAGGAGAGAAGGGGGGTCTACATCAAGTGGTATCAGAGAAATTTTTTTCTTGCAGATAGCAGGAAAAGGAGAGGAGACAGAAGAACTCAAATTTGTACTCTATGTGTGATAGACAGTCAACACAAAGCCAACAAGGAGACGAGCGAAAGAACCTTTAGCCAATCAAGCTGTAGAAAGGGAGATGCGAGAACTTCATGGAAGATTAGAGGTGATGGAGGCAACGCAGAGACGAGCACCTGATACTGGAGACATCAATGATGCAGAGAGTGAAGCAGTAGAAGTCGAAGAAGCTACAAGAGAGGATGTTGCTGAAGAACGCTTGCTAAGAGCAGTTGCTAGATTGGGAGGCATAACCGAGATAGAGGTCCCAATGTATGAAGGCAATTTAGATGCTGAAGAGATGTTGGATTGGATCAGATCCATGGACAAACATTTGGACTATGAATATGTCAATGAAGAGAGAAAAGTGAAACTGGATATCACCAGGATAAAAGGACATGCAACACTGTGGTGGGATGAACTACAGGTTGAAAGGAGAAGCAAAGGCAAGCAGAAGATAAAGAGTTGGGACATAATGGTAGACAAGATGAAGGCTAAGTTCATGCCCAAGGATTATCAGATTAATCTATTCAGGAAGATGCAAAACCTAAGAGAGAAAGGGATGACAGTTAAGGAGTACACAGAGGAGTTCTATAGGCTAAACATCAGAACTGGACAAAGGGAGAAAGATGAAGACAAATTTTCCAGATATATGAATGGACTGAGATATGAAATCCAGGATGATCTTAGCATCATGTCAGTAAGGACAATGGAGGATGCTTATCAGTTTGCACTGAAAGCAGAGGAGAAGTTGGCCATAAAACAAATCCAACGAGGGAGAGGTAAAATCCCAACCCCAACTAGAGGTAAGGGAGTTACCCATGAAAGGGAACATAAGTCTAAGGACGAGGCTGAAAAACCACACAGTCACTCGGAAAGAGAAGAAAATTTCCAAGGAAGACAGGGTGGTGGAAGAAGTTCTTCTAGAGGAAGAGGAAGAAGAGGAGGAGGAGAAGTAAGATGTTATGCCTATGGAAAGACAGGACAGATGTCTTGGGAATGTCCCGAGAAAAAGAAATAAGGAGGAGGCGAAGATCACATTTCAAAATCACAGAGAAGAGATGTTGAAGCAGAAGGAGAAGAGGATGGAAGATCCGTGATGTTGAGGAAGGTTCTCTTGAAACCAGAGGCAGAAGTTGAAAATCCAATGCAAAGAAATAGTCTCTTTAGGACAACTTGCAAGACTAAAGATAGAGTATGCAAGGTGATAATCGAAAGTGGGAGCACTGATAACTTAGTATCCACAGAGATGGTGGAGAAATTGGAGCTAGATATGACTGCACATCCGAAACCATATAAAGTTTCATGGTTGCGGAAAGGACACTAGGTAATGGTTACTAAACAATGCTTGGTTGAATTTAATATAGGAAGATATAGAGATAAAATTATGTGTGATGTAATTCCCATGGATGTATGCCATATTTTGTTGGGAAGGCCATGGCAGTTTGACAGGAATGTCATTCGTGATGGGAGGAAGAATACATACACCTTGGAGAAGAATGGTAGGACACACATGTTGCTACCAATAGAGGAGAAGAAAGTGAAGGAGCAAGCCAACACAAGCATACTTCTCATGAGTGGGAAGAAACTCCTGAAAGAAGTCAAGAAAGAGTAGGAGATGCAGTTTGTTATGGTGAGGAAACCCAGGGTTATCCTTACAAGTACTTCAATGGATGATTTGCCTAAAGAAGTTCAGGAATTGTTGGATAATTTTGCTGACATAGTGGTGGATGAGCTGCCTAACTCATTTCCACCCATCAGAAGTATCAATCATCATATTGATTTGATACCATGAGCAAGTCTGCCGAACAAAGAAACATACAAATTGATACCTCGAGAGAATGAGGAAGTGAAGAACCAAGTCTAGGAATTGTTAGACAAGGGTTTGGTCAGAGAGATCTTGATTCCATGCGCAGTACCAACTGTGTTGAGTCCAAAGGAGGATGGAGGATGGAGAATGTGTACAGACTCAAGAGCCATTAACAGGATCACCATCATGTATAGATTTCCTTTACCAAGAATGGATGATTTAATGGAATGTTTAAGTGGAGCAAATTTCTTTTCTAAGATAGATTTGAAAAGTGGATATCACCAGATTAGAATGAGAGAAGGTGATGAGTGGAAGACAACCTTTAAGACAAATGAAGGTTTGTATGAGTGGCTTGTTATGCCATTTGGCTTAACGAATGCCTCGAGCACTTTTATGAGGCTGATGAATGAGATACTGAAAGATTTCATTGGCAAGTTTTTGGTTGTATATCTGGATAATATACTGATCCTTAGCAGGACTAAGGAGGAACATTTGAGGCACCTAACGCTAGTAATGAGGAGACTACACCAGGAGAAGTTTTTTTATAAATATGAAGAAGTCCTCTTTTATGAAGACATAACTCATTTAATTGGGTTTTGTGATCTCTTCAAATGAAGTGAATATGGATCCAGATAAGGTGAAATCAATCAAAGAATGGTTGTCACCGAAGAGTATGTTCGAGGTAAGGAGCTTCCATGGATTAGAAAGCTTCTATAGGAAGTTCATCAGAGACTTCAGTGGAATTTATGCGTCAATGATGGATACAGTGAAGAAGAAGCACAAGTCTTTTAAATAGACAGAGGATGCTGAGAGGATCTTCAATATACTGAAGGGGAAAATAACATAATGATGAATTTTGGTCTTGCCAAATTTTGAAAAGACATTTCAGGTGAGATGTGATGCAAGTGGAGTTGCAATTGGAGCAGTTTTGAGCCAGGATAATAGACTTGTTTCCTATTTCAGTGAGAAGATGAATGAGACCAAGAGAAAATACTCCATGTATGATAAGGAGTTTTATGCCATAATTCAATCCTTGAAGAAGTGGAGACATTACCTTGTCCCACAAGAATTTTTCTTGTATAGCGACAACCAGGCTTTACAATTCATAACCAGACAAGAAAAATTGAATCAGAGGCATGCGAAATGGGTTGAGTTTATGCATAATTTTACTTTTGTCATAAAACATATTATTGGGAATGCTAACAAGGTTGTTGATGCATTAAGCAAGAGATGCTTGATTCTATAGGAATTTCAGGTGAAGACCTTGGGGTTTGAACACCTTAAGGACATGTATTGTGATGATACAGATTTCAAAGAAGCATACAAAGAATGTACAAGTCATGTACTGAGAGACAAAAGCCAGTGGACAATGTATATGATTCAAGAAGGATTGTTGTTCAAGGGAAATCAATTGTGCATACCAAAATGCTCAATGAGGGATAACCTTTTGAAGGAAAAACATAGTGGAGGATTGGCAGGACATTTCGGCCATGATAAAACATTTGCACAGTTGAGAAGTTCATACTATTGGTCAGGTATGAGAACAAAAGTGATAAAGTTTGTGAACATATGTAGAATCTACCAACATACAAAAGGAAAAAGACAGAACACTGGATTATATCAACCATTGCCAATACCAAAGAGGCCTTGGGATGTAATAAGCATGGATTTTGTGTTGGGACTGCCAAGGATGAAAATAGGATTAGATTCCATATTTGTGGTGGTGGATAGGTTTTCAAAGATGACACACTTTATCCCATGCCAGAAGACCAGTGATGCAACACATGTTGCAAATCTGTTTTTCAAGGAAGTTGTAAGACTTCACGGCCTACCCAGAAGCATTGTCTCGGACAAAGACACAAAATTTTTTGGTCACTTTTGGAGAACAACGTGGAAGAAGTTGGGGACAAATTTGTCCTTCATATCAGCTTATCATCCTCATACAGATGGACAAACTGAGGTGGTAAACAAAATTTTGGGAAACTTGTTGAGGAGTCTGATTACTGAACACCATAATCAGTGGGATCAGATTATTCCACAAGCAGAATTTGCATACAATGATTCACCAAACAGGAGCACTAGAAAGAGCCCATTCCAAATATTGTATGGAATGCAACCTAGGGGAGTATCTGAGTTGAGAGACTTGGAACAGAGAGAGATCAAAAGCACTAGAGCAAAATATTTTGTTGTAGAAATGCAGAAGCTCCATAGACATATCAGAGGACAGTTGTAGAGTTCTAACCATGAGTACAAATGCAGAGCTGATCAAAATCGTAGAGAACTTCAATTTGAAGTAGGAGATCAGGTTCTGGCACATCTTAGGAAATAAAGGTTCCCTAGGGGAACATATAATAAGTTAAAAATGAAGAAGATAGGACCATGTAAGATCTTGAGGAATTTTGATGCAAACGCCTATGAGATTGAGATGCCAGATGTTGTAGGCATATCACCCATATTCAATGTTTTAGACCTGTATCCTTACATGAAATATAACACAAGGGGAGCAAAATATCAAGAGAAGGTCTAGTGGGAAAACAAATTGTCGATATCAAAAAAACCATAGATGGAGAAGATTGTTGATCAGAGGATTGGAAAAAAGACTAGGAGGAAGACCTATTTTGAATATCTAGTCAAATGGAAGGGACACCCAATAGAATATTCCAGTTGGGAAAATGAATTTGATATCCAGAAGCATGGAAAATCAGTGCACGAGCTCATGGAAAGGAGTCCATGAATTTTTGTCAAGGGGAGTATGATGTAGGAGCATTGCTGGAAAACACACGGAGCATGACCTATCATCATCTGGGAATCTGTACGAAACCTCAACGCTGGTATTTTCAACAAACATTTTGAAGTACGCCTTAACTTTGTGTCGAAAAAATCTTTTGAGACACGCTTGAGTGATCGCGAGAGAAGTGGGAGTTTCCACTCTGGCTCTGGGATGCGACTGGAATAAAATAGTAGTAGGATAGGGTGTGATGTAGACAAGTAGCCAGGGGAAACCCTAAGAGCCCTCTGAGATAAATAGAGGTTTTGTATGCCCAAATGTGGTTGGCTATAGGTTATATAGCTGCAAGTTAGTAGGATATTTCTGAGTTTTCAGTTGTGTTTTTTATTTCAGTTGTAGCCATTTTCACTTATGAATATAACAGAGGAAAATTGATCCAATGCATGGGTGGACATTGTTTTGCAATTCTCTGTTATTGTGCTTTCATGAATAATGAAGGAATTCCGTTATGAATAGATGGAACTGGGAATGTTAGGATAAGTTCCAATTGTTTCTCTTCTGTTGAAAGTGGTGCAAGGTGTGCACACAGAATGCAAGGAGTGCGTTAACGAGATTTGTTTCGATTTCTAAGCTCAGAAGAGATAACACAGAACTTTCCCTTTGCAAGGAGTGCAAAGAGACTAGTGCAAGGCATGCACAGTCATCCACAAGAATTTGAACCTTGCATAAAGATATGGTGCAAGGAGTGCATAGATCCAAGATTCGACTAAGTGTCGAAGGGACTTTACAAGAAGTTGAAGAAGCAAAAAAGGAGAACGCCAGGAGGGCGAGAATAATTCCTCTTCAAGAATTCCTTCGGTTCTGAGTTATCGAAATCCCTGAACTCAAGGAGTGTGCGGGAAGTCGAAACCTTCATGAGATAAATCTCAGGAGGAGGAGCGAAAATAGGCGTTAGAGTGGTTGCGGAAGGAATCTGGAACGTTGGATTAGTGCCCAATGGCTAGAGGAAGCACAGGGGACAAGATCAGATCTGGACCATTAGATCTGAGCATGTGGATCAATAGTTGTTGGATCCAGAGATAGGTGCATGGGTTTTATCCCTTGGGAAGTGCACAGGGTAAGCAAACTCGTGAACCCCAAGTTCTCAAAACGGTCATAACCGTTGATCGAAGGAGAGTGTGGGCCATAGATCTGGTCCTAAGAAATTCACGAGTTCGAATATCAAGAGAAGAGAAGAGATAGGTCCTCTAGCTTTGCGAAACATGAAGTCTTGAGTTCACAAAGAAGAAGACAGGACCGTCGGATCACATGGGTTGTGGACCGTTGATCTGAAGTAAGGAGAGTCCATATTTTGGGTTTCAGAAATCAGGAGAATGAGCAACAAGATCTTTTGGGGACGCAAAATGCGAAACTGCAAAGCACTTGAGATATTGGCCCCAAGACATAGTGGTGGGTCATATCGTCGAAGGTTGTGGGAGGAGATGGCACGCGCTAGGCCCCACTTCGGGATTTCGGGAGTTGGAGAGTCGGAGTTGGCGCATGTGAAAACAACCGACACGTGAAGTCACGAAGTGCCTATTGATCAGGCGAACGGTCACAAATGTGGTCACGGGAAGGAAGGCGCTCAATACCAGAAGAGCTAGTGCCCAGTTTATGTGGAAGTTGAATAGTGTCCAGGAGAGAACCCTCGGGTCTTGTACGACCTGTGCATTTGGAGAAAGGACCTGTGTAAGAGGGTTTGGAGTTTATCAAAGACCCAAAGAGTCGATCCGAATCAATTTCTTGATCGATCCTAGACTGGGAGGTCACACAACCCTTAGGAGAGAAGGATGATCTGCATCAATTTCATGCCACATACTCAAGGACTTCATTTCATGCCACACTCCATAAGAAATATTTTCAAGATTACGTTGAGGGTGATTTTGGACAGGTTATTTCAGTGATGATAAACCATGTAAAATTGTTGGAAAGGGTAAGATAGAAATCAAATTATAGAATGGAAACCAATGATTGTTGAAAGAGGTGAAGCACATTCCCAATTTGAGAAGAAATATAATTTCAATGGGGCGGTTAGATAGTGAAGTTTGTACAATTACATTTACAATAAATTCAAGGAAGGTCACTAAAGGATCATTGATAATAGCAAAAGGAGAAAAGGTAGGTACATTGTATTTATGTATCAATAATGTTGTCTTTTTTATTGATTTAGATTATATAGGAGCGGATACAACATTGTGGCATCATAGCCTCAGACACATGAGTTAGAAGGGGATGCATATTCTCCACTCAAGAATTTTTTTGTCATATTTGAAGTAGGTTGATTTGGATTTTTGTGAGCATTGTGTTTATGGAAAATAGAAGAGAATCATATTTCTCAAAGTTGGGAAGGTAAAGAAGAGTAAAAAGTTAGAGCTTGTGCATATAGACATATCAGGATCAACTCACGTGTCATCTCTTGGTGGATCTTATTATTATGTTACTTTTATTGATGATGCGACTAGGAAAACTTGAGCTTATTACATTCGGAAAAAATATGATTTTTTCCATACCTTTAAGAAATGGAAAGCTTTGGTTGAGAATGAGATATGAAATAAGTTGAAGTGTCTCAAATCAGATCATGGAGGTGAATAATGTAGCAAGGACTTTGATAGTTACTCTTCATGTCATGGGATTCGTAGAGAGAATATGGTTCAAGAACACCATAAGAAGATGGTGTATCAGAAAGGATGAACGTGATAATCATGGAGCATGCAAGGAGTCTGAGATTGCATGTAGGATTACACTTACAGTTTTGGGCATAAGTTGTGGATATTGCTATTTACTTAATAAATAAAGGGCCTTCAAGTTACTTGGATGGTGGCATTCCAAAGGAGGCATGGACAAGTAAAAAGGTAAACTACTCATTCTAAATAATTTCGGATGTGAAGCATTTGTCCATATTGATAGAGAAAATAGAACAAATCTTGAGGCAAAATCCAAGAAGTGTAATTTTATTGGATATGGAGTTAATGATTTTGGTTATCGCTTATGGGATTATGAAAATGTAATATCCCTCCCTTGTGGCTGGTATAAATTTGGCTAAGATATGGATGACTTTCTGATTTAGGACTTTCATTAAACACTTCAATGTAATCCCCTGGTACCTTGCAATGACCTCTTCTTAACTGATGGATTGTTTGTTCTAATTGTTTTTATGTCCTTTATACTCATTTGGCTTATAATTATGTCAAACAATTTGTTTTTTGATGTATATTAAGTGTTTGTTGGTTTAGGGATTCTATTAAATAATTTGCAATATCTCCAAAAACATTTGTCTTACAATTTATAACACCAGAAACACAAAGAGGTAATAGTTCCAAGACAACAAAGAAAGTATCTGAAACTGCTCTGTTTAATTATTACTCAAATATGAACCAAAAAAATTAGCAAAACACTCACAGTTCTGTGTTGAAGTACATCAAAATTTGTTAGAATTAATGGATGGAACATAGATGAAATTAGGGACTATAATAGGCTGATGTAAATACCCAATTCATTGCACACAAGGTCCCCTAACCCTCCAAGAAAATCGTTGATCAGAAGGGAATTGATTCCCCTCACAATGAAACGATTCAAATAAGTCAAATCGACCCCTCCAAGAGAGCTCAATACCCTAGCAAATTTGTCCTGCACAAAGGAAGAAATTTGGCCTTTATGGAATGGATACGACCTAGCAACAAGAACTCAACCAACAACTAGATCTCCACCTCCTCAGAGATAATGGCGGCCCCTCAAGAAAATACAGCCCTCACTAGTATAAAATTGGTCCAACAATAGATGAACTTAGTACTGGTAATAAAGCTCACCCCAACATTAATAAACTCGGTCCCTGGGTTAAGAAATATTGTCCAACAAACATAGAACCAGTCCTCTAAAGCCAAAATCGACCTTTACATTGAAGATGGTTTCCCACAAACAAAGAATATGACCAAGCTATGAAGATGGTTTCCCACACACAAAGAATAGGACCCAACTAGGAAGATGGCTGCCCATACACAAAGAATATGACCCAGCTATGAAGATGGTTACCCATACACAAAGAATACAACCCAGCTATGAAAATGGTTGCCCACACACAAGGAATGCGACCTAGCTATGAACATGGTTGCCCACACACAAAGAATACAACCCAACTACAGGGGAAATTTTCCCCTTAACAAGAATTTTGGCCCCTGCTCTAGTAGTATCAACCTCTCAATACCAAACTCATTCTGCACTATGAGATATGGCTCCCACAAAGCCCAAAATGTTGCAAAAGGGTAGATCAACTCCCCAATAGTGGAATCCAAATGGAATACCTGAATGGACTTCCCAATCAATGGCTAGGGTGGATCTCTCACCACCAAGACCTAATTAGCTAGGGTGGAATATTTCATCACTGAAACCAATCCAAACAAAGGTTTACTCCAAACCCTCAAAGGCTCAAAATAAGCATCAACATAATGAGAGAATGAGTTATCATCTTTCTTTTATCCCTCTCACCTTTATTATGATCCTTTTACCCTTTTTGGATGACCCTTTTACCTTTTTACCTTCACTTAAGTGATTAAAGTGACTTTATAAGGTTTTCTTAAGTATTAATCTCAAAGTCACTTTATAACCTTTTTAACTTAATTATTTAATGTCACTTTAGAAATATAACCTTTTTCTCCCTAATGGCATCAAATAATCAAAGTAATCCCCTTTTTCATTGACTATAGCCTATGGGAATCAAATAGGATACTAAGTCATCCATCTATATGGGTCAGGTGGAAAGGGACATTACAGTGCTCCCTTCCTAAGATTGCTTGTCCGCAAACAAGGCCAATACAACCATATGAACAATCGATGGAGCCAAACTAAAATTGTATGTGTCCCGAGGGTCCCAAACAAACTCGAAAGATGTGGAGAACCTACTGCATAAAATACTGCTCTGCAAAGTACTAACATAAGAGGCCTCCTGAATACCTATGACTAATAGGGAAAACATATATTGTAAATACTCAATCCACCCCTCATAGAATATCCCATCTAGGAAACCAATTCAATGCTATATATGAATAGGCTCCTGAAAGTAACGGTTGGCTCTCCCATTTGTAACAACTACCAAACTGTCAACCCATGAAATCCCATGGTCCTATGCTATCACCAAAAAGGACCCACCATGTTGACATTATGCCACTCTGATCATAAATATTTGACCCTCATGCATAGAATGTATTCTCCACTCCTGGAACCCCAAGCTATAAGGCTTAGAAAAATCGTCCCCACTATTAAGGATCACATCCTGCAAATGTATCTCAATGAAGTCAAAGTCTGCAATCCCTCTTCCAGACTCAATCCTGGGCAGTGGAAGAGAAAATATTCCCAACCATAACATGTAAACCTATGCGATTAATCCGAAAGAATTCTCTGATCAAAAAATGGTCGCAAAAGCCTTAGAACAGAAATACTGACCCTGTATGGACATGATACAACTGATAAAATCTGACAATTTGAGCAGATGCGTTTGCAGGTAATGAGAAGGAAATCGGATCTAACTTTTCTAAAAAGATGTAGGGACACTGATGTTACTCATTTTCAATAAGTCGGCTCCTTATAAAAACTTTTCAAGTATTTATATACCTGTTATATCCTTTCTCCTTCATTTCTCACAAATGTTTTCCTGATGATGGACCACACTAGTTTGGTCTGAAACGTCGAAAATCAAAAAACCTATGCGATTAATCCAAAAGAATTCTCTGATCAAAACAATGGTCGCAAAAGCCTTAGAAAAAAAATACTGAACCTGTACGGACAGGATACAACTGATAAAATCCGACAATTTGAGCGGATGCGTTTGCAGGTAATGAGAAGGAAATCAGATCTAACTTTTCTAAAAAGATGTAGGGACGCCGATGTTACTCATTTTCAATAAGTCATCTCCTTACAAAAACTTTTCAAGTATTTATATACATGTTATATCCTTTCTCCTTCATTTCTCACAAACGTTTTCCTGATGATGGACCACACTAGTTTGGTCCGAAACGTCGAAAATAAAAAAACCTATGCGATTAATCCGAAAGAATTCTTTGATCAAAACAATGGTCGCAAAAGCCTTAGAACATAAATTTTTTATATTTTTTTGGAAATAGATCATGAATTTTCAATTTTTTATATATTTTGGAAGAAATTTTAGCAAAATTGATCACATTTTAAGTCTAAAAAATGACTAAACCCTTCTAAATTTGCTATACTTCAAACCTATTTAAAAAAAAAAAACTTTAAAATATTACCGTTTTATTGCCTTTAAATTTTTTTTTAGTTTTTTTTTTTTGTAAGTGTTTTTTTCTTTTCGGTCACTAGGACGATGTGGGGCATCTCCCCCGGCATGTTGGGACCAATTTTGCGATCAGACTTGGCAATGAGAGCATCGAGGGCCCGGTTGACCAACAAACCAAAACCTACAAACCCAAAAAAAACCATTTTTTTAAATTTTATAAAATAGATTTAATTAAGTTTTATTGTTTTTTTTTTAATTAAAATTAATTTTAATTGTTTTTTTGGGCCAGCTGAGGGAGGGTGATGCTGGGCATTGCCCCCGGTGCCTGCGTGGACAATTCTAGGCCTGGACTTGGCCACGCAGGCACTGGGGGTGATTCCCGACATCGCCCTCCGGCCTGGACTTGGCCACGCGGGCACTGGGGGTGATTCCCGACATCGCCCTCCGGCCTGGACTTAGCCACGCGGGCACTGGGGGTGATTCCCGACATCACCCTCCCCCCACACGACATACTCTCTAATGTTTAATTAAAAAAAAATTAATTTAAATATTTTTTGTTTTTTGTAAGTAAGAAGTTTTATATATAAAGGGCCTTCAAAAAACCAAGTTAGAGGTACAAAAAAACAGATAGTAACCGTACTGTAGTTACTGAAACCAGTCCAACCAACTGGGTAAATCAAGCATTGATAATTTAACAGTCTTATATAGCAGTACTAAGCTGACTGGAATGCAGCTAAAAAAAACCCTATTAAAAAGTAAAGAACCCCTGTGGGCTCAAACACTTGGCAAATAACCTGGCCAGGTGGCAAGAACGACCTCGTACCAAGGTTCCTCTTCAACGAGTGTCCCTTTTCTTTCCAACTGCATGCCAGCGTTCATGTTTCTCTCATCCTTGTTGGCGACTGGCGAGGTGTCCTGTAGCGCATGCTATCATGTAGCCTTCTCCACGTCCATGTCCTCATGCTCGGCCTTCTCCACAACAATCTCTGCGGAACGCTGCGTCTGGGCGTTTCCTTCGCTGGTCTCTGCATGGGGTTCCTCTGCTGAAGCCGTGTCTGCTGGGTCAGGGGGGAAAGCATCTTGGAGGGAGGAAAGGATCTGAAGGAGGGTCGTGACCTTTCCATCCGTGGTCTGCAGATGGAATTGGACGTCCTCCACCCCCTGACGGAGTTCGAAGACCAGACCATAGAGAATAGTATGACTTTATTTTAGCTGTGAATCAAAGAAGGAGTCAGAAGACGGGTTCATGTTGTTTCGGGCCCTTCGAATTGGAGGTGGCGCCCCCATGGACGGCCTTGAGGAGCCAGCTACTGGTGCGCGGGTTTTGGAAATTGGAGGCACGGGAAGGTATCGTGAAGAATATCCCGACGAGCTGTCAATGATGGCTAAGTAATCAAACCAGGAGATAGGCAGGGTGGAGGAGGCAAGAGGTGTTAGCTCAGGTTGGAGAGGCAGTGGGGAGATCGTGGAAGGTGAACCAGGGGGTGAGACAGAGGGCCGGGGCCGACAAGGATTCCATGGAGAGGCTCTTCGTGGTCGTCCCCTTTGACGCGGCATGCGTTTCGTCGAATGAATGCAGAAGAAGACCAAGTGCACTAGGCAGAGGTAGAGAGCCTGGAGGTGGCTAGGGGCTATAGTCACCATGGAGGTCCAGTTTGAACCAGGCTAGGGCAGCGGAGGGAGGAGCAAGTCGGTCCGTGTGCTAGGGTGAGAAGCTATCACAAACAACAGAGCCATATAGTAAATCATAAAGGAGATGGGTGCAGCAGAGTTAAAGATGCTGCAATGACGTAAGGTCAAATTAATGGAGGGTCGGGGTGGCGGGCGATGGCACGAGCTCATCACATGGCTCCTTGCCTCGTTGGCCTACCCATTCTTCCTCCTCATGCCAGTTGGCTCACACTAGCACCTCATCCAGGGGTGTGTCCACTGCCCCAACTTTACGGATACATTGTTGGAGAATGGGGTGATCAGGATCGGGGGATGTTTTGCAAAGGAGTTCTGGTCCATTCCAATTGGTCCCCAGATTAGCCAGTTCATCCGCAATGTGATTCACCTTTCTCCTGATATGAGCAGGTATAACAACCTGATTGGGTTGTAGCAAATCTGTGACAGTATTTAGCCCATGTGAGAGTCTCCAACTGGGTGAAATTCTGTCCGGGTTCGCTTCATTTAAAATTCTGCGGAGGAGATTGATGATGATTTGAAAATCTCCCTCTACAATCAGCTTGGTGAAATTGTTCTCAATGGCTAATTGCAGTCCTCTAATGAGCCCCCAAAGTTCCGCTGTGTTGTTTGTGGTATGACCAAGGGAGACTGCGTTTATGAGAATGATGTGCCCATGATGGTTGCGAAAGACTACTCCATAGCCCACTGCGCCTGGATTGCCTTTAGAGGCTCCGTCAAAATTGAGCTTGATGAAGTCGACTGGGGGGGCAGACCAAAAGGAGGGGCTGCTAAGGAGGGGGGGATAAGAAGAGGGGGGAAGTGGGCGATGAGAAGGAAGAGGGTTCCAATACTAAAGGATCAGGAGTTCTGAGGGATTGCTGATCAAGTCTTTTTCAGTCCATAGTTGAAGGTTGAGAGTTTCTAGAATATTGAGGTGGCATTGGTTCCAACAGTGTTGCCACTGGAGGGAGACATTTCTGAAAAGCCTCCTATTTCTTTCTTTCCAAGTCTTCCAAAGAATGAAGCCTAGAAGTAGTTTCCATATACGATTTAGGAGGGGATATTGGAAAGCTTGGTCCCTCCAGTCCGTAATGGTATCAATGACACTATCTCTTTCGCGATCCGAGGTATGCATGATAAGCGCAACTTGATCCCATATTTGTGCAGTGTAAGGACAGGAATTGAGGAGATGATTCATGGTTTCGTCTGCCTCTCCACAAAGCATGCAAATGGAAGGCCCAACAAAACCTCTTTTTGTGAGGTTATCCCAGGTTAGAATTCTCGAGTGGGAAACGAGCCAGAGAAAGAGGGTAATTTTAGGCCAGTGTTTAAGATTCTAGATTTTGCGCCATACTTTCCTTGTAGGAGGAGGGTCTAATTTTGTTTTGACTTGATAGGCTTCTTGTATGTTGTAGGTGCCCCGTGACCAGTATCCCCATTGGAGGATATCCTCTCCTGCGAGCTTGGGGATTTTCCTTTTGGATATTTCCTCCTGCCAGGGTCCCAGATCCACGTGCGCTTCCAGATTTATGCGTTCCCTGTTAAGGTGCCAGCACCACCAGGTGTCTTCTGGGGGATTGTCCTGCCAATAGTCAACTACTCTTGTCAGGCTCGCAAGTGTAGCTTGGGTGCTAATATTCCTAGCCCAATCCTCGTTGTCCAAAATTGGCCACTGCTGCCAGGAGTCTTTCCAGAAAAGAGCTGTTTTCCCGTTTCTAATTTCCCAGAAAGCATGCTGAGTAACTAGCTGTCTGTTCTGCTTAGCCGTTGTCCAGATTAAGGAGCCTGGGTTGTCCCCATTCCATCGAATTAAGTTATTTTCCGCCACATCTGGTACATATTTTTTCCTCCAGAGTCGTGCCCAGAGATCCTTGGGGTTTTTTAGCCACCGCCACCATATTTTGGCGCTTAGAACTTTGTTCATAATAAAGGGGTCCCGTAATTCTAGGCCTCCTTGTGCTTTGGGTTGGCAAAGTTTGTCCCAACTGATCAATGCTATTTTATTCCCTGTGTTGAGGCCTTGCCAGATGAATTTTCTTTGTAAGCTTTTAATGGTTGTGAGGACAAACTTTGGAGCAGCCAGCGCCGAGAAGGTGTAGACAGGAAGGGCCTGAAGAACAACTTGGAGAAGAATAAGACGACTAGGAAGGTTTAAAACTCTGAGTGTCCAGGAAGAAATCCTCTTGGTGAAAGAGGACAAGAGATGTTCCCAAGAGGAGTTACTGAGGGCATTATCAATCAAGGGGATGCCAAGGTATTTGTACGGAAGGGAGCTTCTATTGAATCCTAAGATATCAGAGACATGGCGCTGAATCAGAGGGGGCGTATTGAAGAAAAATATTTGGGATTTATCTTTGTTACAGTCCAAACCCGAGGCTTCAGAGAAGTTTTGGAGGATCGAGAGAAGGGAGTTTGCTTCATGGATAGTTGGGGTTCCCATCAAAAGCATGTCGTCCACAAATTGACTATGCGAGATAGGGGGGAAGATGCCATGCAAAGGGAGGCCTGTCAGTAGGTTGTTTGCAATAGCTGCGTGAATAGATCGATTAAGTCCTTCGGCCATAATGATGAAGAGGAATGAGGAGAGAGGATCTCCCTATCTAATTCCTCTTGAGGGGGAGAAGGGTCGAGAGGGAATACCATTGATAAGAATGGAAAAAAATGCCGAGGAGGTTAGATTCAGAATCCAAGTCACCCATAGCTGATCAAAGCCAAAGGCAAGGAGAATTTCCCGCATGTAGTCCCAACTTATCTTATCAAAGGCCTTAGAAAGGTCTAGTTTAAGGAGCATACCTGGTGTTTTGGTCTTCTGCAAAGAGTGGATCACTTCATGGGCTAGGATGACGCTGTCCAGGATTTGTCTACCTTCAACATAGATTGATTACTCCAGAGATATGATTGTCGGTAAGATGGGCTTGAGTCTTTGGGCAATCACTTTTGTTAGGAGTTTGTAGATGACGTTACAGAGGGATATGGGTCTGAACTGCTTAGGATGGTGAGCCTGCCCCTCTTTGGGGATGAGGGTGAGGAAAGTCGCATTGAGAGCCTGAAGGACTTGTCCTGTGGATCTAGAGTCTTCAATAATTTTCCATACCTCTACCCTGATCAACGACCAACAATGGTGGAAAAAATCACTGGTGAAGCCATCGGGTCTAGGTGCCTTGCATTTGGGGGTGTCCTGAAGCGCTTGATCCACTTCCTCGATTGTAATGGGACGAAGCAGGGATGAGTTTTGCTCCGGGGTGACGAGGGAGGGAACATGTTGCGCGACCTTAGCTATGGCCTCAGATCTATCCGGGAATGGTTCCGCGAGGAGATCTTTGTAATAGTCGATCAATGTTGTCTCCATGTCTTCATGGGAATGAATGGGCTCCCCGTTGGTGGAGGTTAAGTGCGTAATTATATTAGAATGTCCTCTATGGATGACAGTTCTATGAAAGAATTTGGTGTTTCGTTCCCCTTCCTTGAGCCATTGGATGCGTGATTTCTGTTTCCATAAAATCTCTTCTTGTCTTTTCCTGGCCTCTAACTGTTGATTTACTTTTGCTTCCTAAGCTTTTAGCTCATTCGTTACCCCTTGCATCCGGATCTGATTTTGAATCTCACCCATCTGTTCTGACAACTTCTTTTGGGAGTCGAAGATATTGCCAAAGGTTTTCTTATTCCAGAGTTTGAGAATTTGTTTGAGGTTCTTTAACTTTTGCTGAAATCTGTACATTTTGGAGCCACGGGGGACCTCTGCCTCCCTCCACCAATCTTGGATCTTTGCTTGGAAATCTGGATGGTTGATCCAAAACTGTTCAAACCTAAAGGGTTTCTTCCCTGGTGTGGTTGGCACATCCAACCATAGCTAGATAGGCCAGTGATCTGGGCCGAGGATGTTTAGAATACTAGCTTCCAGAGTTGTTCCTTCCATCATAAGGGAGTCAGAGATGAGGAATCGATCTAGTTTGCAGGCGATTTGGTGTGATCCGGTTCTTCTATTTGTCCAAGTGTGATTTCCATTGATGGCTTCCAGGTCGATAAGGTTGAGGTTGTCTATGAGGCTGTTGAAGTCACTGGAATCCTGATCCAGGCGTCTTTATCCCCCTTTTTTTTCCTCCAGACTGCGTATGATATTAAAATCTCCACCAACAATCCATCTGTTATGCCGAGTTAGACTAGATAGGTATTCCAAGTTCTTGAGAAAGGCTTTCTTATCCCTTGGGTTGGCCAGGCCGTAGACATTGGTCAGGTGTCCCAGCTTGTTAGAACCAATAAGCCTATAATCTGCAGTAATGGACCACTTGGTGGTGACAAAATTTTCCAACAACAATGAGTTGGTGTTCCAGAGGATAGCCAATCCTCCAGCTGTGCCTATGGTTGTAGTTGAAGTTGCTTCTCCTTGCTTCCAACAGTAGGGGAGTAGCTTGTCGATGTCTTTGGATGTGCATTTTGTTTCCTGCAATAGTACTATGTCAGGTTTTTCCGCAAAGATCAGATCTCGTAGCATTTTTTGCTTCCTACGTCCATTGAGGCCTTTGATATTCCATGAGATAATCTTCATGATGATGGGGGGGTGGGGAGAGGAGGGAAGTTATCCAAGATAAGGTGGATTTTCCCTGAGTTTACCATGAAGTGGCCTATTTCTTGTATAAGCTTATTGGTGGATTTCCTACCTCTTTTCTTTTCATCTTTCTGAGTTTTACTATGATTTTTTGACTGACTACCCTGTATTCCCAGACCTTTGCTGGATCGAGTTGTGGATCCAGCTGACGAGTTGAGAAACACCTTGTGCACCTTTCGTAATTGATCCCTGGGTATGGTGTATAGTTTTTGATGCCTGTAGGCGTGCTCGAGGTGCTCTAGATCCACCCCGGCTAGTTCTTGCTCTTCTAGCTCCATTTCTGCATCCCCGTCTTCTGTCTCCAGAAATTCTTGTTGGTCTGCAGCCGTGTCTAGGGAGGGGTGATCTGATTCCTTACCCTGTGAGGGCCGTTCATCCCCTTGGATTATAGATCAAGGATGATTATCCATATGGGGTTCATTGGGGTTTATTAGGGTTGTGGGATTCTTTGGTTGATCTTGTAGAATTGCAAATTTATTACTAGTGGAAGGATCCTTACTTACTTGGGCTGGCTACTTTCGTCCTCCTTGTCTTCTTTT
Organism: Picea sitchensis; assembly: GCA_010110895.2. Classification (NCBI taxonomy): domain Eukaryota; kingdom Viridiplantae; phylum Streptophyta; class Pinopsida; order Pinales; family Pinaceae; genus Picea; species Picea sitchensis. The sequence continues at coordinate 92,598 of SNQJ01S0012368.1, read as the reverse complement.
TCCTGCTGGTTGAGCAAAGCTGTCCTTATCTTTGCCGCTTTCTGGCTTCCCTTCTTCGTGAGCAGTATTGAGGGGGCACTCTCTGAAAAGATGACTGTGTTCGTGGCATTTCCTGTATCAGAACAGAATGTGTTTGTAGTCGATGGTTTAGGTCCAGTCCTCGTCACGATATTCAAGTATTATGGATCCCGGGAGCGGCTTGGCTATGTTCAGGTATACGCAGATGCACGCATAAGAGGTGTAGCGCCTCTGCTTGGTGGCTTTTGAAGACTTAACATATATGCCTATGGTGTTACCTATGCTGACCAAGACCTCTTCCAGCCAGAATTCCTGGGGGAGAGAGTACAGTCTAATCCATACAGGTGCATGGGAAAAGTCCTCCTTTTCAGGGATGAACTTCTCAGTCCAGAATATTAAGAAGAGTCCTGCCGAGTTATAGAAATATGGCCCCCCATCAAAGATGCGATTGCGATCCTCGAGGTTGTGGAATATGATTGTGAAGAACCCCTTGGAACCCAGTTGTAGCTCATAGTGTCCTTTTGGCTTCCACCAATATTGTATCCATTTGATCATATCATGCTCTGAAGGCCAAAGCCCTAGGAATTTTCCGACGAGGGCATAGTCTCTCATATATTGCTTTTTCTCTTCTATGCGTGGTGAGATGATGATGTATTTTGGGGCCTGTGGCGCTTGTGGGATACATTTTCCCGGCATCCATGGAGTTGACACAGTATCCGGGTTAGTCGCATTCTATGGATCGATGTCCATCTCCCGATCCTTGAAAGTTCCTTCCGCCAGAAGTTTTGAGCGCAGATCTGGTGGGGGCTCAAAGGTCGGTCGTTTCAAACCTTCTCCAGAGTTTCCATTCGCGGTGGCTTGGCTGTAGGAGGTGCCATTCGACCCTCCTTCCCTTCGAGACATGAGCCCCAGCGGGGCAAGCGTTGTGGTAATCCAGCGCAATGCGCTGAGGAACCCTAAACCCTAAACCATATTCCTTTCTTCCACTCTAGTAAGTATATTTTTTTGTTTTGTTTTAATATAAAGTTTTTT
>SNQJ01S0012368.1:66922-82637 GCA_010110895.2 Picea sitchensis | reverse complement strand
TTATTACACTTCTTCCTATTATTCCAAACTCTCCTTCCAAGGATGCCCTGTTCGGTGCTCTACAACGAGTTTGATAGCTCCATTGGTAGATTCCACACATTTCCAAAATTTGGAAATTACCATGAATTTTCATTTCCTCCCAACGGTGGAAATGTTCCTCCTCAATACATAATATTCCAAGTAAATTGTTTATGACCTTCCTATTTGCATTTTTTTTTTCTGAGTCAAATTTGAAATTGGCTTGAAATTTGACCTTCTTTTCAATTTTTTTCCAATTCTACATGGTGCCCCTGAATGCTTCGACTCACCCCAAAGCGGCGTGTCCTGTGCATAAATGAACAGTAAGAACCACCACAAGTGCATAGATTCTAAAAATAAACACCAATGTTGTTCAAATAAAATCACTGCGATTAATTTTAAAAATACACATAGCAGTGTGTCTTTTGTGATGCCTCGTTACTGGTACGTTACAAAAGACAACACACTACTAACCAACTTGTCAGTCCTTTGGGATGAATGAAGCATTGATGCATTGAATGCGACCTAGTGCACCGCTAGGTTTGCATCCCATAAAATTTAGCGTAGCAGTGCATCCATGTTAACCAAATGCACCGGTGCTATTAAAAAAACCACACCGAGAAAAATAATGAACAATTTTGCATAGCAGGGAATCTTGTTAGACACCCCATTTTTGGTGCTCTATAAAGAACAATGCATCGTGAAAAAAAATGGCGGTTCTCTAATAACACGATAACACTTGTGCATTTATATTAACACATCACACCACTTAATTTGCAATAAAACAATTTAACCTAGCGATCCCCCCTAGGTCCAACAAACACATTGGTGTTGTAAAGAGAACGAAATTGGGCCGAATATTTCACAATCTAACAAAGCGGTGCATATTATGGGACACACTACTAAAATATGTGCCAATGCAACAATACATGTGGTGCACCGGTGCATTAACTCTAATAATACACATCGGTGTTGTTCGAAGAAAAGCACCATGATAAATTTAAAAAAATAAACATAGCAGTGTGTTTTTAGTGATGCCCTGTCATCGGTGTGTTATAGAAGAAAACACAACGCTAAACAACATGTGGGTGCTCTAGGAATAGTGGTGCACTAGTTATTTCGATTTTACAAAGTGCACCGCTGAGCTTACAACCCATAAAATTCAGCGTAGTAGTGCGTCCATGTTAACAAAATGCACAGGTGCGGTTTAATGAACCACACTGGGAAAATATTGAATGACTTGGCTTACCAGGGCGTCTTGTTGGATGCCCCGTTACCGATTCTCTATACAACAAAACACATCGCTAAATAACATGTTGGTTCTCTGGGAACACAGGAGCACTAATGTGTTCAATAGAACCAAGCAAGCCAGTAAGTTTGTAGGACATAAAATTTTGCATAGCGGTGCGTCCATTTTAAGAAAATGCACTGATGTTGTTAAAGGAGAAACACTAGAATATATTTAAAGACTAGGTATATCGGGGTGTCTATTTAGACACCCCATTGCCAGTGCTCTATACAACACAACACACTGCTAAAAAAATTGGCGGTTCTCCAATAACATGGTAGCCCGATTGTGTTAGTTTTAACACATTGCACTAGTTAATTTGAAATAAAATAATTTAACCTAGCAATGCCCCTACATCCAAAAAACACATAGGTGTTGTAAAGAGCATGGCATTGGGACAAATATTTTACAATTTAGCAAAGTGGTGCGCCTTATGGGATGCACTGCTAAAATACGTGTCGGTGCGATAATAAATGTGGAGCACCAATGTGCCATGTCTCCATTTTTGGGTTCCCCTATTCAACATTTGGAAATGACTTCCGAGGCTTGTCAGTGAAGAAAAAGGAAGTCAAGGGTTAATTAATGTCACTTAGTTAGGAGATGTTATGTTTTTAAAGTGACATTAAGTAAAATTATCATAAAGTGACTTTTAGATTAACATGTTACTTAAACATGATTGAAAGTGACTTTTAATATTTAAGTAAAAAGGTAAAAGGGGAATAATGGTCAGGTTTGATTTAGTCAAAAGGGGAAATTTCTAGAAGGGCGTGGAGAAAGAATAAAAGGAGGGGCAGCGCTTCACTTTGCATTACGTTTTGGATTGATATGTTTGGAGTGCTCTTAGAGCTAAGGTTTTCGTTAGGGTTTTGGAGAAACCCTTCCATTGTAGTTTAGTTTCGGTGGTGCAATATCCACCCTAACTAGACAATCAGGAGGATCCAACCATGATTTTCATTGGAGCTTCATCTGGTGATTTGAATTCAGTTTTAGGTTGTAGCAATTTGCTTGGAGAAGTTGTGGCACTTGGAGGGTTTGATCTCATCTATGGAGGAGGCCATGGCATGATTCAAGGTTTTTGGCTTGTATTGTGTGTTTTTCATTGATGTATTGTAGTTGCCATAGAAGTCATTGGAGTTTTGTATTCATATCTTCATTCATAATAAAATACTCCTTGATTCTCTTCTACTCCATGTGTATCTAGATTGCTTGCAATAGGTTTGACGAAATGTCTTTAGTATAATGAATGCAAAGTATTTGTAGAAAAATGATAGCCATAAATAATATAATTGCATAAAAGATCTTAATATCCTATCCCATCCTAGCTGGAGATAATACAATGGTATCAGAGTTGGAGATCTTTCCAGTTTGAGGGGAAACAATGATACCATAGCCAAGTTCTGTTAGAGAAGGGGTCAAATCTCCTTCAATGAGCTAAGATATGATTATTGGAGGACCAAACTACACTGTTGGGAGAATTTCAGAACCACTAGGGGCAAGTTATGACTATAGAATGGCAATGTTCCATTTATGGGTGAGTTTTTTTTGCAACAAAAGCCGATTTTGATGTACTAGGGTTGAGTTACAATCCCAAGGTCATATTCCATTGATGTGGTATGATTTTAATTGAAGCAAGGCCGATATTTCTATTAATAGGTCGTGATTATGTTATTTGCAACTGGAGTTGATAGATGGAACCAAGATTTAGTCAATAAAGGTCAAAGTTATTTATAAAGACGTGTATCTCTCTCCTATGTAGGTTGAATTGGATTGTAGGGCTGAGTTATTTTCTTATGACCAAGTTCTCAATTGGTGACCGATTTTTTCTCATTATGGGTCGAGTTTGCTGGTGTGAGGAGGATGAATCATGTTGAGGAAGGGTCGATTCACTATTGTGGGTCGAGTTATTCAGCATTGGTTCAAACTTTCAATTGTTGGGATGGTTTTTTTACTTTACTGGGCACATTCTTATCTGCTAGATGATATTTGATGGTTGGGGTCGAGTCTTTACATGATTGGGATGAGATTATCGAGTAGAGGGGTTGATCTTCTTTGTTGGGATGCCAATATCCTGAACAGGTTGATATCATTAGTAGTGGTGGGGGGGGGGGTGATTTTATGTGTTGATCATAGTTGTATCTCTGTGTAACCCATTCATCCATTTAAGAATCCATTTTCAATAAGGAGGATTCAATTTGAGACCCAAATAGTTCCCAGCTATAACAGGTTAGAACTATATCAAATATTTTGGGTGTTATTTCATTGTTGTTAGATTATTTTTGTTATGGTATTTCCCTTGGTGTATGGATGTACTATTTAGCACGTGAAATGAACACCAATTTGAGCATTGACACCTAGATCATCTTTCGAAATCTCATGAAGAAAAAACCAAAACCAAACAATAAAAATAATTGCAGTAGTTTGGGGGTTTGACATTGGGTTTGGGAGTATATCTATAGCCTAATTGTTTGACAAAATTCACCACTTGGGAACACACTTAAATTGATACAACAGAAAGGAAATTTGGACAATAGTAGTTGGGGACATTGTTTCCATTAAGTGACCAGAACTTATACCCTTCAATAACAATGATGCAGTGGCTTAAGAAGTTGAGGACCAATCTGGAACTTAGGAGACAACTATCGACAATTACGTACATGCCTTACTACTGGGAGTATCTAGCATCGGGTGAGGATACTTGTGCAACTTTTTCCTTTTGAGGCTATTACATCCTCAAGTATGGATGCTAGCCTAAGAATTTGGATGAGACTTCCTTGAAACACACATGGAAGAAATGGATGAGAGATGAGCAGGAATGACAAGTAGAGGAATGTGCATCTATCCATGTTGAGGATGTGTGCATAGAGGAAGACCAAACAAAAACCTATGATACACCATCAGATCTAACCGATGAGGCTGGTGACACTAGTGTGTTGGATAGGAAATATGAGGATGAAACATCTTGTCGTACTCATGATGACTATGAGGATATGTTCCAAGCAGCTGATGTTGAGGATCCATCATATTTCCTTGTGTGTGATGTTGATGATGAGGGTGGTTCAAGCATGCTAGAACATAACTACGACGTGGGTTCAACACCTCATCCTAGTTATGACATGTATGATCATGCATGCATGGAGGATGACAATGAAGGGATTGATTTGGTGTATGAGGAGGATAGTTCACACGAGTCCCATCATTGCACAATATCATCTAGTGAGTTATTTAGTCCCTTCTGTGATTTGGAGAACATATTATTGGTCACAGAGGAGAAAATTGTGCAAGTGTTGATGAGGGAAGATGGTGCTCATAAGTTTATTAAAGATCTTATGTGGAAAACCTAGTTGGAGGAGAGACAAAAGGGAGCTGTAGGTGGAGTCACTAGCACCCAATTATGCATCATAAAAAAATCACTAGAGAAGATAAAATCCAATTACTTGCAGTTGTTCATAGATAGGGACCTTGCTCTCAAGTTATCTAAAGACAAGGAAAGGGAGGTTGAGGAGCTTTGTTACCAATTGAGTTTAGCAAGCTCTTCATCACTTATAGTGGAGCCTCCATCATATTTGGCAGTCATGACACATGAGGGTGTAAGTGGCACTCATGATTTGAGGGAGAAGCCTCTTGTGATGATCTCACACGAGGAGCATTTAGAGTTGTCGGTGCTTGAGGAGAGGTATGGAACAGAGGGTTTTGACCATGCTCCTATTTTGCATTGTGGGGATCATGAGTTTCTTCTATTTGAGATCCCACTAAAGGCTTAAGGCTTAGCTGCAGAGGAGATAATTGATAACATTCATTGGGGACCAGCCTGCAAGGAAGTATATGCATCCATGGATTGGGTGGACAAGTATATGATAGACATGAGCATGCTCTAGGATATAGGTTCAAGCGACATCAGTAGAGTGATGGATACAATAGTTCTTATAGGATACAAGATGGTATAGGATGACTCAGTGATAGGAAACAATATGCAGGGATATTAATTGGAACATGATAGTGTACAGTGGAATTGGGGTGTGTTTTCACCATGAAGAGATCCCGACAGAGTCCTCAAGCATACCATTGAGTTGAGGCTTCCTAGGATCGATGAGTGGATGATGAGCCTTTGGAGTAAAATATCCATCGATGATCGATTTTCATTTAGGATATCATCATATGAGGGCTAGGGTGCAAGATAGTCACAGGTCTACTTCCATACTTCATTATGATATCTTGGTCATACCCTTGGGGTTGACCAACACTCTAGTCTTGTAGGCAGTGACATAGGCATCTATTGTTGTTATTTGATGCTTTCATTATATACAATAGAACATGGGAGTTTCACTTGAGTCAGTTGGATTAAACATGTGGCATTGCACCCATGTCAGAGGTCTTTCATTTGGACCATCTGATCTGTGCACAAAGTGAACAAGAGGAGATCCAGACTCTATTGGATAAGTTCATGGAGATTTTAGCAGACATTGGGAGTGATGGAGTTCCAATTTTCTGGTGAGATCCTGACATTCATTAGAGTGATAGATTGCTTCAGATGATGAGAGTGTTTGACATGGTCGTGTCAGTGATTGGTTTGTGGCATTGTGGGGATGTTTTGATAGGAGTTGTTGAGCCTTGTTCTATATGGAAATGTATATTTTCCCTCACGATACCCAGAATTGAGTCTATCCATGGATTGGTAGGATTCAACATCACTAAGATGCCTTAGTGAGACAAGATCTAGGATAGTGAGTTTAGTGCTTTCAGGGATTTCATCTTGGGAGTTGAGGAGAGGAGAGCACATTCTGAGCATGGTGGTCAGAGGGTTATGATCGGAGGGGTACAACGTCGATATGGTGGTTCCTCTTGGATATTATCTTGGGACCATGTGACTGCATTATTTGACATCTCGATGACCGATATAGATGAGATGATCAACTTTCACTTTTCGAAGTTTACTCTTGGGATTCTTAGGTTTAGTTGCTTGGAGGAGTGGTATTCTGAGGAGTTGACTGAGTTTGTGTAGCTTCTGATTGCATGAATTATCAAAGGTAGTCATGTGGATTCTTATGTTATCACCTCCTAGATCAGGTCTATGAGTAGAGGGTGATTCACATCATACATGTTAGTTTGGTACCCTGATGTTAGCACATTGCAGGACAATATTGTGGATGGTAGGTTCTCCACATCTTTCATATTGGTTTGGGACCCGAGGATCATCATTAGTTTCAATTTGGTTCAATTTGTTGTTCCTATTGGTGTGATGGCATTGTTTGAAGACAATCAATCTTTGGGAAGGGAGGATTTGTCATGCCCCCATTTTTGGTTACCCTTGTTCAACAATTGTAAATGACTTTCGAGGTTTTTCGGTGAAGAAAAAGAAAGTCAAGGGTTATTTAATGTCACTTAGTTAGGAGATGTTATGTTTTTAAAGAGACATTAAGTAAAAAGGACATAAAGTGACTTTTAATCTTTAAGTAAAAAGGTAAAAGGGGAATAAGGGTCATGTTTGATTTAGTCAAAAGGGGAATGTTCTAGAAGGTCATGGAGAAAGAATAAAAGGAGGGGTAGCTCTTCACTTTGCATTATGTTTTGGATTGATATCTTTGGAGTGCTCTTGGAGCTAAGGTTTTCGTTAGGATTTTGGAAAAACCCTTCCATTATAGTTTAGTTTCGATGGTGCAATATACACTCTAGCTAGATAAGGAGGAGGATATGTCCAAGATATTCATTGGAGATTCATTTGGTGATTTGACTTCAATTTTGGGTTGTAGTGATTTGATTGGAGAGGTTATGGCACTTGAAAGTTTTCATCTCATATATGGAATAGGCCATGGCATGATTCTAGGTTTTTGACTTGTATTGTGTGTTTTTCATTGATGTATTGTAGTTGCCATAACAATCATTGGATTATTGTATTCAAATATTCATTCATAATAAAATACTCCATGATAATCTTCTACTCAATGTGTATCTATATTGACTACAATATGTTTGACAAAATGTCTTTAGTATAATGAATGCAAAGTATTTGTAGAAAAATGACAACCATGAACAATATAATTGCATAAAAGATCTTAAAATCCTAGCCCAACCTAGCTGGGGATAATACACAATGCATGATAGTAACAAAACAACTTGGCGATGCTATTTGTTTGATATAGAGCATTGACAATGATGCATACTAAGTGTTTTAGGCACACCGATTACTTTTCTACATTTTTTGTAAACATAAATTAATTTTAGTTTTTGTTAATACATATTATTTATATGTGTGTGTGTTTTATAAATTCAATTCATTTTATCTATATATATGCCTAAAATTATTTGTATGTGAATCAAAGATGATGATGATGAAAGGGGGAGAAGCAACAATAGTGGGTCGAAACGTACAACTCTGTACGTGAGTGGGATGCCCGAGAGAGGGAGAGGGAGTTGTTCATTCACCCTATTACACCACAGACACATGCCCTTTTGATGGATGTTATCCTCCTCAAGTTTTATGAGGAGGATACATCTCTCAGGGGGAACTCTCCATTGTTACAATAGTTGATGCGTCTTTGGGATCATGGTCGACATGCATTCAGAGCCGATCTCGATCAATGGTATCAACTCATAGAGGAGGATTTTTATTTCATCACTTGGTTGTATAGGAGGGGGGACTTTTGGCCCCATTTCCCTTATCTACTGCCTGGTGTTGTAGGAGAGACACAACTATCATATGTGCAAAGATATGTAATTCTAGACATTCTTTCCGCTTCAGAATTCCAGGTTTCTGGTGGTCAGATGAAGATCAGTTCACTTCATAGAGAGGAGGTTAAATGCATGTGTTTTATTATCATGACACTATCACGCTTTACCTATGATGGGTAGTGCATTAGTTTCCCTTTGATTCATTATGTATATAGTTTTTTTTTTTAACAGAAACTAAAATATGTTTTTTATATATAAAAAGGCACTACCGGAGTCGCTAATTACAAAGAGGGGTGTTGGATCAATGACCCAACTACTAGTATTTCAGATAGCTTACTACATGGGCATGTTCCAAAAAACTGCTGCTGATAATTAATAAAAAATAACTAGTCTAGCTATTGCTTACAGTCTGTGATTACTTAGACATAGCCATAGTTACAAAATTTTGGGACTGCTGGCCAATCTTACTGCTTCTTTTACTCTGGAGCTTGAGCTTCTTCTGGAGGCATGTCCAGGGCGACATTTAGGTCTGGCAAGACCGAGACGTCTCTGCTCTCGCATTCTTCACTTTGGCTTTGTCCTGCTACATCCTGGGCTCTGGTTCCATGCAATTCTTCGAGTCTTTCACCCTGTATTTGTAATATTCTGGATATAAAAAGTATGCAGAACAGAAATAAAATGCTAGAAATGGAAGATAAACAACAATATAACCAGAAAAACACTACAATAACACTGAAATGATATCAAAATAACACCAGAAAGAGCACTTTGATTCTGAGAGAAATGTTCACGGGCCTCTTCGAGGGGGCAACCTCCAGTCAAGAAGAGATCTATTACAATAATATCCAAGCTAGGGTTCTCATACCCTTGACTCCTATTTATACTAAATATGTCTATCAAAATAACCATCTAGAGGAAGATCCTTCTAGAAGCGGATGCTTCTATTAGGTCTTCTTAAATTCGACTTATTCTACTTTATTTCAAGGAATTATTAATATTGACCTTTATTACATCCGAATATATTTTTCTACCTATGTGCGGGTTAGGTCCCTAACATGTCCTCCCCCTTAAAAAAAACCTTGTCCTCAAGGCTTGAGATGTGGAAATTGCTGCAAAATGGTAGCTGGTTCCCAAGTGGCATCTGCTGGAGTTGTATCTTTCCACTGGACTAACACTTCTTTGATGGTTCTTTGATGTAGGCGACGATCACGCTGGTCCAAAAATGCTTGTGGCTGTAGCCAAATGGATCCTTCTTCATCCAACTTGGGAAGGTTGGTTTGAATTTGGCACTTACTTCCAATCACCTTCTTTAAGCAAGAAACATGAAAAACATGATGTAGCTTAGAATAACTGGGCAAAGCTAACTGATAGGCCACCTATCCCACATGCTTGAGAACGGTATAAGGACCATAAAATTTGGGCGCCAACTTATGACAATGCTCGGCCTTGAGGGAATTTGGCTTGTAAGGTTGCAGTCAAAGAAACACTCGATCCCCTTCTGCAAATTGATGTTCAGAGCGACCTTGATATGCTTGTTGCTTCATACAATTCTGTGCCATGACCAAATTCTCTTTAAGGGTACGAAGAATAGCCTCTCGAACTGTAAGCGTTTGGTCCACCGCCTGGACCTTAGAGACACCAGGTAAGTATGAGAGAATTGAAGGTGGATTTTGTCCATATACCACTTCAAAAGGAGTCATGCGTGTAGTTGTATGGTATGAAGTGTTGTACCACCATTCAGCTAGGGGTAACCATTGAGCCCACTGATTTTGCTTTTTTGAGGCAAAACACCTCAAATATGTTTCCAAACACTTGTTGACAACTTCAGTTTGACCATCAGTCTGGGGATGATAAGCTGTGCTGAGATGCAATTGGGTGCCTTGTAGCTTGAACAATTCTTGCCAAAAATTGCTGGTGAAAGTCGGGTCGTGATAAGAAACAATAGAATGTGGCATGCCATGAAGCTTGAAGACCTAATCCATGAAAATTTGAGCCACAGTGGATGCTGTAAATGGGTGTTGAAGAGCACAAAAATGAGCATACTTGGAAAGGCAATCAACAACCACCATGATGACTGATTTATTTCCCGATTTGGGTAAGCCTGTAATAAAATCCATAGAGATATCCCTCCAAATAGCAGGTGGAATCATAAGCGGTTGTAGTGTGCCAAGAGATTTGATTGTTTTTCCCTTGTTGCATTGACACACATCACATTCAATGACAAAATTACGAACGTCTTGTTTCATACCATCCCCCCCCAAAAAATGTTTGACCCTGTCATAGGTTTTGGTAAACCCGGAGTGCCCAACTGTGGGTGTAGCATGAAGCTCAGAAAGTACCGTGGATTTAAGTTTTGATTGTTTACTTAAATACAAATGGCCTTTGTATCAAATCTCATCATGGAGCCAAGAGTACGCTGGGGAAACTAGAGCATTGGACTGCAATTGTTGTATCAAATGTGAACTTTTGGGATCGTGTAGCCATTCCTGGTGAATGACTTGGAGTCAATCTGGTACAATGAAGGAGAGAGAAAAAAAGGGATCCTTCATCATCATTTTTTCAGGAAAGTGCATCTGCAACCACATTGTCTTTGCCTTTCTTGTAAATGATCTCATAATCATATACAAAGAGCTTAGTCACCCATTTTTGTTGCTCTGGAGAGGAAATACGTTGTTCCAGAGAGTACTTGAGGCTTTGATGGTCTGTCTTAATTTGGAAGTGTTTCCCCAATAGATAAGTGTACCACAGATCAACAACATGCATAAGAGCCAACATTTCCTTTTCATAGATTTATTTTCCCATATTTCATTCAGATAGTTGCTTGCTAGTAAAGGCCAAAGGCCAACCCTCTTGCATAAGGACAACACCAATTCCTTTCCCTGAAGCATCACATTCCAGGACAAAGGTCTTTTTGAAATTAGAAAGGGCTAGGACTGGAGTGGTGCACATGGCCATCTTCAAGGTTTGAAAAGCTTGAGCAGCTGTTGGAGTCCATGTGAAAGAGTTATTTTTTAGGAGTGAAATGAGAGGCGATGCAATATTTCCATAATTCTTAACAAACTTGCAATAATAACCTGTTAAGCCCAGAAATCCACACAAGCTTTTGAGATTCTTTGGGTGAGGCCAGTATTGCATAGCTTCAATCTTTTTAGGATCCACCCTAACGCCGTCCTTGCCAACCAAATGACCCAAGTACTCGACTTCTGAGGCACCAAAAACACATTTAGACTGTTTCAGGAAAAGTTGGTGCTGAGAGAGTAGATGGAGAACTCGATCCACATGAGAAAGATGTTCTGTCTAGGTTTTTCTATATATGAGGATATCATCAAAGAAAATTAAGATAAAATGATGGAGAAAAGGATTGAATACATGAATCATGAGGCTTTGGAAGGTGGAGGGTGAATTACACAAGCCAAAGGGCATGACCAAAAACTCATAGTGGCCCTCATGAGTTCTAAAGGTAGTAGGAATGTCTTCCTCTTTCATATGTATCTGGTGGTAGCCAAAATGAAGATCAAGTTTAACAAAGAACTGGGCGCCACTCAATTCATCCAAGAGGTCATCAATGACAGGAATGGGAAATTTGTCTTTAATGGTAAGTTTGTTGAGGGCACGGAAGTCATGACACATTCGCCAAGAACCTTCTTTCTTCAGGACCATGACCACAGAAGAAGAGTAGGGGCTCGTACTAGGGTGGATAATGCCTGAGTTAAGGAGTTCCTGAACCATTTTCTCAATTTCATTTTTTTGGGAAAAAGGGTGATGATACAAACGGATATTGGGAGGAATGTTTCCTGGTACAAAGGGAATGGAATGATCATGAACACCACGGGAAGGAGGGAGTCCCTAGGGAGTGGAAAAGACCACTTGATGTTTAGAGAGGAAGGATTGGAGGTCTTGCGACACCGAGGGTGTCTCTGTTGCTTGTATGGCATGGAGTTGGGAAATAATGCCATAATGAACTTCTTTGAGCAGCTTTTCCATGCGATGGGAACTAATGATCTCATGTGAACCGACAGTGATGCCTTGGAACCTATATTGGTGGCCCTCCTAGTCAAATTGCATGGTTAATTCCTGAAAATCCATGAGAATGGGACCCAAACTACTTAGCCAGTCTACACCCAACATAATGTCGCAACCACCCATGTCGACAACAAGCATATGATATTTTAGGTGGTAGTCACCAATTTGGAGACACACATTTTCAAAACACCCTCCACATTTCATGGAGCCACGACCCACCATTGACAATCATTATTTGGAAATTATTGACTGTATGGATATAGTAATGAGCTTCTTGGGCAATGCAACGATGACTAAAATTATGGGTGCTTCCACTTTCAACAAGAATGATGACCTTCCTATGCTTGATGTAACCGATTAGCTTGAGGGTTTGGGGAGCAGAAAAGCCAGTGAGAGAATTTAGGGAAATGATCGGATCTACTTTGGGAGGGTTTGAGGGAGGGGTTATGTCAGTGGTTTCAGGTGACTTAGACACAAGGGGAGTTTCAACATCCTCTTCTGAAATATCCTTCGAGATAGCCATAAAAAATTTTTGTTCCTTACACTCGTGTGTAATGTCCCTTTCCAAATAGGAGCTCCAGAGAAGAGGCTTAATGGTCTAAACCGCCCAATTAGACTATAGCCAGGGCCAAAGAGGGGTAAACAGGGTTACTAGAGGTCACTCCAGTCACAGGTGTTATATTCGAAAAGTGACATTGAGCTAAAAAGGGTTAAAAGTGATTTTAAGTCATTATGAGCTAAAAAAAGAAGTCAACAGTGAATTAGGGTTTCAAAAGTGAATTTTGGTTTTGGAAGTCAACAGTGAATTAGGGTTTCATCATGATTTAGGGTTTTGAAAATATATAAAAGAAGGGTCAGTGACCTGATTCATCATTATGCAGATTATGACTTGTCATTAAGGAGAAGAGGCCCATCTCAGGAGATATAGTTTAGTGGATTCTAGGAGGAAGACACCAGTTGGCTGATTTTGGTGTTGAGAGACACACCCTAGTCACTGGGAAGATCATTCAGGTCTTCCATCATTCTTCAACAAGAGTTACATAGTGTTCAACAGCCAGGGTGCATTCATCCAGAGTGAGGGCGAAACTTCTGAGAGGGTTTTTAGTTGACTTATCCCATCCACGAAGAATTTCGAGATTTCCCTCCGACTCATTTGAGAGGAGGGAAAGGCACATATTTTTCCTGGTTCCTCATCAGATTCCGATGATGGAATCAAATGGGATGGATTTTCCAACTTGGACGTGTGACACTTTTGGCAGGCACATTTGGGGTTCCAGAGCGAGCATCAGACCAGATTCAGGGAAACCCTTCCGACCCATTTCCCAGTAGACCAAGGTGATCATTTTGATACATATCTTGTCCAATTTCGACGATGGAATCACTAGGATGCATTTTGAAAAAAGAAGAGGGGCACATTCCCCCAGGGGTATCCATCTGGGGCCCATATTCATCAGCAGAGGGGTCCGACAGATACCAGTACTAAGGACTAGAGCAGGGTGCATCATTTGGGAGAGTTTCCAGGCCATTCTGAGAAGTATATCTCCCAGGGTGAACTTTTCAGACTTCTAGCAGTTACCATCAGAGCTGCCATAGTCCCAACGCATCCTTTGATTCCGCGGTGCTCCCATATTCTGAGTATTATCTTTTAGTTGCTTATTTGTATTCCGAATAAGATCCTTTGTCTGTTGATATAGTCGAGTATTGTCAGTTTATTCATCCGCATTCAACCATTTTGTAATCCACAAAGATATCATAATACAAACTTTGCAGTCCTTTGTTGCATTTATTATTTGTATGATCATTTATATGTTGTAAACCATTGATCCTACATACACATTAGTAGCATTTCCTAGACTATCCAAGTCATGAACATTATAGTGGTATCAGAGCTTTAGTCTTTCCATCTTGTGACTAAAGACAATGAGTGCAACAGAAGACCCAGAGGCTCGTGAACATGTAGGTGACAAATATGTGACTTACAGTAGGCATAAGGAAAGAAGGCATAGGCCTGATT
Organism: Picea sitchensis; assembly: GCA_010110895.2. Lineage (NCBI taxonomy): Eukaryota > Viridiplantae > Streptophyta > Pinopsida > Pinales > Pinaceae > Picea > Picea sitchensis. The sequence goes on along the minus strand of SNQJ01S0012368.1, from coordinate 68,628 downwards.
TTCCCCCTTTTCCTCCTAGCTCAGACGAAGAGGAAGAGGCACACAAATAAGCATAGAGAAGGGTAGAGCGTGAGGCTGAGCGCGAGGCAGAGAGGATGCTAGGAGACAGATATGAGCGACCAGAGGGCAGTGGCAAGGCCCCCGTAGATCCAGAGACAACTTTCATGCAGATTATCAATGATATGTTAGCTAGTCAATGGACCATGTCTTAGTCCTTGGCATAGGTGGTTGATATATTGGCTAGAGTGGGCACCCCAGACACACAAGTCCCGCATGCAGCACAGGGGAAATCAGGAGTAGGAAGTAGACCCCAGTCACCCTCTCGCACATACACCTATGCAAGTAGGATTACCAGACCCTTGTTTCCCATTTTCCAGAGGGAACCCTTGATAGCAACACCGCCACCGATAGCATAGAGGCCACCCACTCATGCAGATGACATTGCAAAGTATAGGAGGGAGTACACAACATTGGGTTATTACTTCCATCAGGGCATGACCTTAGTCGAGTACTGTGGAATCAGACTCAAGAATTTCCCTAGAGATCTGCAGAGGGGAGGACCACAACAACAACATGGGCATAACGTCAATTTCATCTGAAAATTTGGGAAACTCACCATCCCTTCTTTCGACGGATCGTCCAAATACACCGCCAGAGCTTGGGTACATAAGCTAGACGTGTATTACAAGCGCAACCAGATGACCGAGACAGAGGCCATCAGTTTCACGACCTTACACTTGGAGGGTGAGGCACACGAGTGGTGGTATCATGGAATGGTGAAATTGGATCACAGTCAGATCACCTCCTATAGGGAGTTTATAGATAGGCTCATGGAGAGGTTTGAAAGGAAGGATCCTGAGATACACTTCAGGGAACTAGCCTAGTTGAGACAAAGTGGCACAACAGGGTATTCATCACAGAGTTTCAATAGGTAGCCATGGCAGTGATAGATATATCAGAGCCCAGGATGATCATGCTATTCATAGAAGGACTCACAAAGCCTTTGAGAGGATGGGTTTAGGCATACAGGCCTCCCACTTTGCAGGATTCCATCCTTCACACTCGAGATCTGGAAGACTCAGTGCCAAAGATTAAAACTTTATCCAAACCATTTTTTCCCTAGAGGGATCGAGACAGGAAGCCATTCCAGAGAGAATGGAAGGGCAAGGAGAAGTTGGATGATGAGACCAGGCGAGAGCTTATGATGAAGAAGCTTTGCTTCAGTTGCAGAGATCCTTGGGTCCCATGCCACATGTGCATGGGAAAGGGAGAGATTCATTATATTGAGGTAGCAACAGACAATGTGGACAGTGAGGAGGAGGAGAAGGACAGTGGATCCACTAGTTCAGAGGAGGAGTCACCACCAATAGAGGAACAACCTCCCCGTAGACCACCAACACCAACAGGAGCCCATCCTCCAGTAGTCCCACAACCGCCAGAGTAGGCTAACAGGAGGAAACTAGCAAAGGGAGGAGTCATAGTGAACCTTTTTGGTGTTCCCAAGTATGATACCCTCCGTATCAGAGGGATTATTCAGGGGCAATGGGTAATTTCCCTGATAGATGGTGGGGCCACCCACAACTTCATCGACGCTTCACTAGTATCAAGACGTGCACTTCAGACAGAGGAGTTTGAGGGGTTTGATGTTGCGGTAGCAGATGGCCACACAGTGGAGTGTCTAGACAGAGTTAAAAACTTAGAGATGA
>SNQJ01S0012368.1:54145-64827 GCA_010110895.2 Picea sitchensis | reverse complement strand
TACAAGTTTGCTTCCTTGTATCTCATTTTTCCATTTCAATTCATATTCATAATTGATGTGCTTCGTTATACTTTAGTACGACCACTACTATAACGAATGAATTTTGGTTTTCTGTAATTGTTTATTGTCTTTCCTCTGCACCAACTATCAGCGGGTGTAAGACCAATTTGCATTTTCGGAATTCTACATATATTCTTTGTTACATCGGTTATTTTCTTACATATTTGCCTCTTCCATTTATGTTGTAAGATTTTCCCCTGGTAGGAACCTTACACTATAGACGGCTCAATGTTTTTCTCCCACCTCACACCTTTATAAAAATATAATACAGTTACGGGAACGAGCCTTTGATTTGCATCCCTGTTTTATTCCTAAAACCGTAAAATCTCTTTTATGCGACCAAATTGAGACAACACTCAGTCTCTCTCTGAAGTTTTTCCCTTTTCATTGTTCCTACATGACTGTCCCTATACCATTACAACCTAATATCCAACCCAGACTATTAGACCAAACACACATTGCCTTAAACCTATTCGAAACAATCCTTAAAATTGTTACTAGCCGGGTCTAACTTGAACGTTCATGGACAACCATTGAACAAGATATAACTATCCAGGAACAGTTGGAAGCTAGACAACGCCAACGAAGAAATCTTCCCTAGTTTCCTTTATCGAAGGTTGACGTTTCTACCTTCTCCATCTTTTACCCACTTTCGGATGCCTTGACACTGCACTTCTAAGCCTTAAGTACAGACTCAGGAACAACAGTGATAATCGAAAGTGGGAGCACTGATAACTTAGTATCCATAGAGATGGTTGAGAAATTGGAGCTAGAGATGACTTCACATCCGAAACCATATAAAGTCTCATGGTTGCAGAGAGGACACTAGGTAATGGTTACTAAAGAATGCTTGGTTGAATTTAATATAGGAAGATACAAAGATGAAATTATGTGTGATGTAATTCCCATGGATGTATTCCATATTTTGTTGGGAAGGCCATCACAGTTTGACAGGAATGTCATTCGTGATGGGAGGAAGAATACATACACCTTGGAGAAGAATGGTAGGACACACATGTTGCTACCAATAGAGGAGAAGAAAGTGAAGGAGCAAGCCAACACAAACATACTTCTCATGAGTGGGAAGGAACTCCTGAAAGAAGTCAAGAAAGAGCAGGAGATGCAGTTTGTTGTGGTGAGGAAACCCAGGGTTATCCTTACAAGTAATTCAATGGATGATTTGCCTAAAGAAGTTCAGGAATTGTTGGATAATTTTGCTGACATAGTGGTGGATGAGCTGCCTAGCTCATTTCCACCCATCAGAGGTATCAATCATCATATTGATTTGATACCATGAGCAAGTCTGCCGAACAAAGCAACATACAGATTGATACCTCGAGAGAATGAGGAAGTGAAGAACCAAGTCCAGGAATTCTTAGACAAGGGTTTGGTCAGAGAGAGCTTGATTCCATGCGCAATACCAACTGTGTTGAGTCCAAAGAAGGATGGAGGATGGAGAATGTGTACAGACTCAAGAGCCATTAACATGATCACCATCATGTATAGATTTCCTTTACCAAGAATGGATGATTTAATGGAATGTTTAAGTGGAGAAAATTTCTTTTCTAAGATAGATTTGAAAAGCGAATATCACCAGATTAGAATAAGAGAAGGTGATGAGTGGAAGATAGCCTTTAAGACAAATGAAGGTTTGTATGAGTGGCTTGTTATGCCATTTGGCTTAACGAATGCCCCGAGCACTTTTATGAGGCTGATGAATGAGATACTGAAAGATTTTATTGGCAAGTTTTTGGTTGTATATCTGGATAATATATTGATCCTTAGCAGGACCAAGGAGGAACATTTGAGGCACCTAACACTAGTAATGAGGAGACTACACCAGGAGAAGTTTTTTTATAAATATGAAGAAGTCCTCTTTTATGAAGACATAAATCATTTACTTGGGTTTTGTGATCTCTTCAAATGAACTGAAGATGGATCCAAATAAGGTGAAAGAAATCAAAGAATGGTTGTCACCGAAGAGTATGTTCGAGGTAAGGAGCTTCCATGGATTAGAAATCTTCTATAGGAAGTTCATCAGAGACTTCAGTGGAATTTGTGCGTCAATGATGGATACAGTGAAGAAGAAGCACAAGTCTTTTAAATAGACAGAGGAAGTTGAGAGGATCTTCAATATACTGAAGGGGAAAATAACAGAATGACCAATTTTGGTCTTGCCGAATTTTGAAAAGACATTTAAGGTGAGATGTGATGCAAGTGGAGTTGCAATTGGAGCATTTTTGAGCCAGGATAATAGACTTGTTTCCTATTTCAATGAGAAGCTGAATGAGACCAAGAGAAAATACTCCACGTATGATAAGGAGTTTTATGCCATAATTCAATCCTTGAAGAAGTGGAGACATTACCTTGTCCCACAAGAATTTGTCTTGTATAGCGACAACCAGGCTTTACAATTCATAACCAGACAAGAAAAATTGAATAAGAGGCATGCAAAATGGGTTGAGTTTATGCATAATTTTACTTTTGTCATAAAACATATTATTGGGAATGCTAACAAGGTTGTTGATGCATTAAGCAAGAGATGCTTGATTCTATAGGAATTTCAGGTGAAGACCTTGGGGTTTGAACACCTTAAGGACATGTATTGTGATGATACAGATTTCAAAGAAGCATACAAAGCATGTACAAGTCATGTACTGAGAGACAAAAGCCAGTGGACAATGTATATGATTCAAGAAGGATTGTTGTTCAAGAGAAATCAGTTGTGCATACCAAAATGCTCAATGAGGGATAACCTTTTGAAGGAAAAACATAGTGGAGGATTGGATGGACATTTTGGCCATGATAAAACATTTGCACAGTTGAGAAGTTCATACTATTGGCCAGGTATGAGAACAAAAGTGATAAAGTTTGTGAACAGATGTAGAATATACCAACATACAAAAGGAAAAAGACAGAACACTGGATTGTATCAACCATTGCCAATACCAAAGAGGCCTTGGGATGTAATAAACATGGATTTTGTGTTGGGACTGCCAAGGATGAAAAGAGGATTAGATTCCGTATTTGTGGTGGTGGATAGGTTTTCAAAGATGACACACTTTATCCCATGCCAGAAGACCAGTGATGCAACACATGTTGCAAATATGTTTTTCAAGGAAGTTGTAAGACTTCACGGCCTACCCAGAAGCATTGTCTCGGACAGAGACACACAATGTTTTGGTCACTTTTGGAGAACAATGTGGAAGAAGTTGGGGACGAATTTTTCCTTCAGCTCAACTTATCACCCTCATACAGATGGACAGACTGAGGTGGTAAACAAAATTTTGGGAAACTTGTTGAGGAGTTTGATTACTGAACACCATAATCAGTGGGATCAGATTCTTCCACAAGAAGAATTTGCATACAATGATTCACCAAACGGGAGCACTAGAAAGAGCCCGTTCCAAATATTGTATGGAATGCAACCCAGGGGAGTATCTGAGTTGAGAGACTTGGAACAGAGAGAGATCAAAAGCACTAGAGAAAAATATTTTGTTGCAGAAATGCAGAAGCTCCATAGACAGATCAGAGGACAATTGTAGAGTTCTAACCAGGAGTAAAAACACAGTGCTAATCAACATCGCAAAGAACTTCAATTTGAAGTAGGAGATCAGTTTCTGGCACATCTCAGGAAAGAAAGGTTCCCTAGGGGAACATATAATAAGTTAAAAATGAAGAAGATAGGACCATGTAAGATCTTGAGGAAGTTTGATGCAAACGTCTATGAGATTGAGATGCCAGATGTTGTAGGCATATCGCCCATATTCAATGTTTCAGACCTGTATCCTTACATGAAAGATGACACAAGGGGAGCAAAAGATCAAGAGAAGGTCTAGTGGGAAAAAAAATTGTCGATATCAAAAAAACCATAGATGGAGAAGATTGTTGATCAGAGGATTGGAAAAAAGACCAGGAGGAAGACCTATTTTGAATATCTAGTCAAATGGAAGGGACACCCAATAGAATATTCCAGTTGGGAAAATGAATTTGATATCCAGAAGCATGGAAAATCGGTGCAGGAGCTCATGGAAAGGAGTCCATGAATTTTTGTCAAGGGGATTATGATGCAGGAGCATTGCTGGAAAACACGTGGAGCATGACCTATCATCATCTGGGAATCTGTACGAAACCTCAACGCTGGAAGTTGCAACAAACATTTTGAAGTACGCCTTAACTCTATGTCGGAAAAATATTTTGAGACACGCTTGAGTGATCGCGAGAGAAGTGGGAGTTTCCACTCTGGCTCTGGGATGCGACTGGACTAAAATAACAGTAGGATAGGGTGTGATGTAGACAAGTAACCAGAGGAAACCCTAAGAGCCCTCTGAGATAAATAGAGGTTTTGTACGCCCAAATGTGGCTGGCTATAGGTTAGATAGTTGCACGTTAGTAGGATATTTCTGAGTTTTCAGTTGTGTTTTTTATTTCAGTTGTAGCCATTTTCACTTATGAATATAACAGAGGAAAATTGATCCAATGCGTGGGTGGACATTGTTTTGCAATTCTCTGTTATTGTGCTTTCATGAATAATGAATGAATTCCATTATGAATAGATGGAACTGGGAATGTTAGGATAAGTTTCAATTGTTTCTCTTTTGTTGAAAGTGGTGCAAGGTGTGCACACAGAATGCAAGGAGTGCGTTAACGGGATTTGTTTCGATTTCGAAGCTTAGAAGAGATAACACGAAACTTTCCCTTTGGAAGGAGTGCAAAGAGACTGGTGCAAGGCATGCAGAGTCATCCACAAGAATTTGAACCTTGCGTAAAGATATGGTGCAAGGAGTGCATAGATCCAAGATTCGACTAAGTGTCGAAGGGAGTTTACAAGAAGTTGAAGAACCAAAAAAGGAGAACGCCAGGAGGGCGAGAAGAATTCCTCTTCAAGAAGTCCTTCGGTTCTGAGTTATCGAAATCCCTGAATGCAAGGAGTGTGCGAGAAGTCGAAACCTTCATGAGATAAATCTCAGGAGGAGGAGCGAAAATAGGCTTTAGATCGGTTGCGGAAGGAATTTGGAACGCTGGATTAGTGCCCAATGGCTAGAGGAAGCATGGGGGACAAGATCAGATCTGGACCATTAGATCTGAGCATGTGGATCGACAGTTGTTGGATACAGAGATAGGTGCATGGGTTTTATCCCTTGGGAGGTGCACAGGGTAAGCAAACTCGTGAACCCCAAGTTCGCAAAACGGTCATAACTGTTGATCGAAGGAGAGTGTGGGCCATAGATCTGGTCCCAAGAAATTCACGAGTTCGGATATCGGGAGAAGAGAAGAGATAGGTCCTCTAGCTTCGCGAAACGTGAAGTCTTGAGTTCACGAAGAAGAAGACAGGACCGTTGGATCACACGGGTTGTGGACCGTTGATCTGAAGTAAGGAGAGCCCATATTTTGGGTTTCGAAAATTAGGAGAACGAGCAACGAGATCTTTCGGGGACGCAAAATGCGAAACCACGAAGCGCTTGAGAGATTGGCCCCAAGACACAGTGAGGGGTCATATCGTCAAAGGTTGTGGGAGGAGCTGGCACACGCTAGGCCCCACTTCGGGATTTCGGGAGTTGGAGAGTCAAAGTTGGCGCATGTGAAAACAACCGACACGTGAAGTCACGAAGTGCCCATTGATCAGGCGAATGGTCACAACCGTGGTCACGGGAAGGAAGGCGCTCAATAACATAAGAGCTAGCGCCCGGTTTACGTGGAATTTGAACAGTGTCCAGGAGAGAACCCTCGGGTCTTGTACGACCTGCGCATTTGGAGAAAGGACCTGTGTAAGAGGGTTTGGAGTTTAGCAAAGACCCAAATAGTCAATCCGACTGAATTTCTTGATCGATCCTAGACTGGGAGGTCGCACAACCCTTAGGAGAGAAGGATGGTCTGCATCAATTTCATGCCACATACTCAAGGACTTCATTTCATGCCACACTCCATAAGAAATATTTTCAAGATTACGTTTAGGGTGATTTTGGATAGGTGATTTCGGTGATGATAAACCATGTAAAATTGTTGGAAAGGGTAAGATACAAATAAAATTACAGAATGGAAACCGATGGTTGTTAAAAGAGGTGAAGCACATTCCCAATTTGAGAAGAAATATAATTTCAATGGGGCGGTTAGATAGTGAAGTTTGTACAATTACATTTACAATAAATTCAAGGAAGGTCACTAAAGGATCATTGATAATAGCAAAAAGAGAAAAGGTAGGTACATTGTATTTATGTATGAGTAATGTTGTCTTTTTTATTGATTTAGCTTATATAGGAGTGGATACAACATTGTGACATCATAGCCTCATGCATATGAGTTAGAAGGGGATGCATATTCTCCACTCAAGATTTTTTTTTTCATATTTGAAGTAGGTTGATTTGGATTTTTGTGAGCATTGTGTTTATGGAAAATAGAAGAGAATCATATTTCTCAAAGTTGGGAAGGTAAAGAAGAGTAAAAATTTAGAGCTTGTGCATATAGACGTATCAGGATCGACTCACGTGTCATCTCTTGGTGGATCTTATTATTATGTTACTTTTATTGATGATGCGACTAGGAAAACTTGGGATTATTACATTCGGAAAAAAATATGATTTTTTCCATACCTTTAAGAAATGGAAAGCTTTGGTTGAGAGTGAGATATGAAATAAGTTGAAGTGTCTCAAATCAGATCATGGAGGCGAATAATGTAGCAAGGACTTTGATAGTTACTCTTCATGTCATGGGATTCGTAGAGAGAATATGGTTCAAGAACACCATAAGAAGATGGTGTGTCAGAAAGGATGAACGTGACAATCATGGAGCATGCAAGGAGTCTGAGATTGCATGTAGGATTACACTTATAATTTTGGGCATAAGTTGTGGATATTGCTATTTACTTAATAAATAAAGGGCCTTCAAGTTACTTGGATGGTGGCATTCCAAAGGAGGCATGGACAAGTAAAAAGGTAAACTACTCATTCTGAAGAATTTCGGATGTGAAGCATTTGTCCATATTGATAGAGAAAATAGAACAAATCTTGAGGCAAAATCCAAGAAGTGTAATTTTATTGGATATGGAGTTAATGATTTTGGTTATCGCTTATGGGATTATGAAAATGTAATATTCCTCCCTTGTGGCTGGTATAAATTTGGCTAAGATATGGATGGATTTCTGATTTAGGACATTCGTTAAACACTTCAATGTAATCCCCTGGTACCTTGCAATGACCTCTTCTTAACTGATGGATTGTTTGTTCTAATTGTTTTTATGTCCTTTGTACTCATTTGGCTTATAATTATGTCAAACAGTTTGTTTTTTGATGTATATTAAGTGTTTGTTGGTTTAGGGATTCTATTAAACAATTTGCAATATCTCCAAAAACATTTGTCTTACAATTTATAACACCAGAAACACAAAGAGGTAATAGTTCCAAGACAACAAAGAAAGTATTTGAAACTGCTCTGTTTAATTATTACTCAAATATGAACCAAAAGTTTTAGCAAAACACTCACAGTTCTGTGTTGAAGTATATCAAAATTTGTTAGAATTAATGGATGGAACAGAGATGAAATTAGGGACTATAATAGGCTGATGTAAATACCCAATTTGTTGCACACAAGGTCCCCTAACCCTCCAAGAAAATCGTTGATCAGAAGGGAATTGATTCCCCTCACAATGAAACGATTCCAATAAGTCAAATCGACCCCTCCAAGAGAGCTCAATACCTTAGCAAATTTGTCCTGCACAAAGGAATAAATTTGGCCTTTATGGAATGGATACGACTTAACAACAAGAACTCAACCAACAACTAGATCTTGACCTCCTCAGAGATAATGGAGGCCCCTCAAGAAAATACGGTCCTCACTAGTATAAAATTGGTCCAACAATAGATGAACTCAGTACTGGTAATAAAGCTCACCCCAACATTAATAAACTCAGTCCCTGGGTTAATAAATATTGGCCAACAAACATAGAACTAGTCCTCCAAAGCCAAAATCGACCTTTACATTGAAGATGGTTTCCCACAAACAAAGAATATGACCAAGCTATGAAGATGGTTGACCACACAAAAAGAATAGGACCCAACTAGGAAGATGGCTTCCCACACACAAAGAATATGACCCAGCTATGAAGATGGTTGCCCATACACAAAGAATACAACCCAGCTATGAAAATGGTTGCCCACATGCAAGGAATGCGACCTAGCTATGAATATGGTTGCCCACACACAAAGAGTACAACCCAACTACAGGGGAAATTTTCCCCTTAACAAGAATTTTGTCCCCTGCTCTAGTAATATCAACCTCTCAATACCAAACTCATTCTGCACTATGAGATATGGCTCCCACAAAGCCCAAAATGCTGCAAAAGGGTATATCAACTCCCCAATAGTGGAATCCAAATGCAATACCTGAATGGACTTCCCAATCAATGGCTAGGGTGGATCTCTCACCACCAAGACCTAATTAGCTAGGGTGGAATATTTCACCACTGAAACCAATCCAAACAAAGGTTTACTCCAAACCCTCAAAGGCTCAAAGATATCTCCAAATCAATCAAAATAAGCATCAACATAATGAGAGAATGAGTTATCATCTTTCTTTTACCCCTCTCACCTTTATTATGATCCTTTTACCCTTTTTTGATGACCCTTTTACCTTTTTACCTTCACTTAAGTGATTAAAGTGACTTTATAAGGTTTTCTTAAGTATTAATCTCAAAGTCACTTCATAACCTTTTTAACTTAATTATTTAATGTCACTTTAGAAATATAACCTTTTTCTCCCTAATGGCATCAAATAATCAAAGTAATCCCCTTTTTCATTGACTATAGCCTATGGGAATCAAATAGGATACTAAGTCATCCATCTATAGGGGTTAGGTGGAAAGGGACATTACAATGCTCCCTTCCTAAGATTGCTTGTCCGCAAGCAAGGCCAATACAACCATACGAACAATCGATGGAGCCAAACTAAAATTGTGAGTGTCCCGAGGGTCCCAAACAAACTCGAAAGATGTGGAGAACCTACTGCATACAATACTACTCTGCAAAGTACTAACATAAGAGGCCTCCTGAAGACCTATGACTAATAGGGAAAACATATATTGTAAATACTCAATCCACCCCTCATAGAATATCCCATCTAGGAAACCAATCCAATGCTATATATGAATAGGCTCCTGAAAGTAATAGTTGGCTCTCCCATTTGTAACAACTACCAAACTGTCAACCCATGAAATCCCATGGTCCTATGCTATCACCAAAAAGGACCCACCATGTTGACATTGTGCCACTCTAATCATAAATATTTTACCCTCATGCATATAATGTATTCTCCACTCCTGGAACCCCAAGCTATAAGGCTTAGAAAAATCGTCCCCACTATTAAGGATCACATCTTGCAAATGTATCTCAATGAAGTCAGAGTCTGCAATCTCTCTTTCAGACTCAATCCTGGGCAGTGGAAGAGAAAATATTCCCAACCATAACATGTAAACCTATGCGATTAATCCGAAAGAATTCTCTGATCAAAACAATATTCGCAAAAGCCTTAGAACATAAATACTGACCCTGTACGGACATGATACAACTGATAAAATCTGACAATTTGAGCGGATGCGTTTGCAGGTAATGAGAAGGAACTCAGATCTAACTTTTCTAAAAAGATGTAGGGACACCGATGTTACTCATTTTCAATAAGTCGGCTCCTTATAAAAACTTTCCAAGTATTTATATACTTGTTATATCCTTTCTCTTTCATTTCTCACAAACATTTTCCTGATGATGGACCACACTAGTTTGGTCTGAAACGTTGAAAATAAAAAAACCTATGTGATTAATCCGAAAGAATTCTCTAATCAAAATAATGGTCGCAAAAGCCTTCGAACAGAAATACTGACCTTGTACGGACAAGATACAACTGATAAAATCCGACAATTTGAGTGGATGCGTTTGCAGGTAATGAGAAGGAAATCAGATCTAACTTTTCTAAAAAGATGTAGGGACGCCGATGTTACTCATTTTCAATAAGTCGGCTCCTTATAATTTTTTTCAAGTATTTATATACCTGTTATATCCTTTCTCCTTCATTTCTCACAAACGTTTTCCTGATGATGGACCACACTAGTTTGGTCCGAAACGTCGAAAATAAAAAAACCTATGCGATTAATCCGAAAGAATTCTTTGATCAAAACAATGGTCGCAAAAGCCTTAGAACATAATTTTTTTATATTTTTTTGGAAATAGATCATGAATTTTCAATTTTTTATATATTTTGAAAGAAATTTTAGCAAAATTGATCACATTTTAAGTCTAAAAAATGACTAAACCCTCCTAAATTTGCTATTCTTCAAACCTATTTAAAAAAAAAAAAACTTTAAAATATTACAGTTTTATTGCCTTTAATTTTTTTTTTAGTTTTTTTTTTGTAAGTGTTTTTATTTTTATTTTCGGTCACTAGGACGATGTGGGGCATCTCCCCCGGCATGTTGGGACCAATTTTGCGATAATACTTGGCGACGAGAGCATCGAGGGCCCGGTTGACCAATAAACCAAAACCTACAAACCCAAAAAAAACCATTTTTTTAAATTTTATAAAATAGATTTAATTAAGTTTTATTGTTTTTTTTTTTTAATTGATTTTTTGGGCCAACT
>SNQJ01S0012368.1:7687-46934 GCA_010110895.2 Picea sitchensis | reverse complement strand
CTGAGTTTACCATGAAGTGGCCTATTTCTTGTATAAGTTTATTGGTGGATTTCCTACCTCTTTTCTTTTCATCTTTCTGAGTTTTACTCTGATTTTTTGACTGACTGCACCTTTGCTGGATCGAGCTGTGGATCCCGCTGATGAGTTGAGAAAGACCTTGTGCACCTTCCGTAATTGATCCCTGGGTATGGTGTATAGTTTCTGATGCCTGTAGGCGTGCACGAGGTGCTCCAGATCCACCTCGGCTAGTTCTTGCTCTTCTAGCTCCATTTCTGCATCCCCGTCCTCTATCTCCAGAAAGTCTTGCTGGTCCGCAGTCGTGTCTAGGGAGGGGTGATCTGATTCCTTACCCTGTGAGGGTCGTTCATCCCCTTGGCTTATAGATTGAGGATGATTATCCATATGGGGTTCATTGGGGTTTATTAGGGTTGTGGGATTCTCTGGTTGATCTTGTAGAATTGAAAATTTATTACTAGTGGAAAGATCCTTACTTACTTGGGCTGGCTGCTTTCATCCTCCTTGTCTTCTTTTTCCTGCTGGTTGAGCAAAGTCGTGCTTATATTTGCCGCTTTCTGGGTTCCCTTCTTTGTGAGCAGTATTGAGGGGGCACTCTCTGAAAATATGACCGTGTTCGTGGCATTTCCTGCATCGGAACATAATGTGTTCGTAGTTGATGGTTTGGGTCCAGTCCTCATCATGATATTCAAGTATTATGGATCCCGGGAGCGGCTTGGCTATGTTCAGGTATACGCAGATGCGTGCATAAGAGGTGTAGTGCCTCTGCTTGGTGGCTTCTGAAGACTTAACATATATGCCTATGGTGTTACCTATGTCGACCAAGACCTCTTCCAGCCATAATTCCTGGGGGAGAGAGAATAGTCTAATCCATACAGGTCCATGGGAAAAGTCCTCCTTTTTAGGGCTGAACTTCTTGGTCCAGAATCTTAAGAAGAGTCCTGCCGAGTTATAGAAATATGCCCCCCCATCAAAGATGCGATTGCGATCCTCGAGGTTGTGGAATATGATTGTGAAGAACCCCTTGGAACCCACTTGTAGCTCATAGTGTCCTTTTGGCTTCCACCAATATTGTATCCATTTGATCAGATCACGCTCTGAAGGCCAAAGTCCTAGGAATTTTCCTACGAGGGCATAGTCTTTCATATATTGCTTTTTCTCTTCTATGCGTGGTGAGCTGATGATGCATTTTGGGGCCTGTGGCGCTTGTGGGATACATTTGCCTGATATCCATGGAGTTGACGCAATAGCCGAGATAGTCGCATTCTCTGGATCGATGTACATCTCCTAATCCTTGAAGGTTCCTTTCGCCATAAGTTTTGAGCGCAGATCTGGTGGGGGCTCAAAGGTCGGTCATTTCAAACCTTCTCCAGAGTTTCCATTCGTGGTGGCCTGGCTGTAGGAGGCGCCATTCAGCCCTCCTTCCCTCCGAGGCATGAGCCCCAGCGGGGCAAGCGTTGTGGCAATGCGGTGCAGTGCGCTGAAGAACCCTAAACCCTAAACCAAATTCCTTTCTTCCACTCTAGTAAGTATATTTTTTTGTTTTGTTTTAATATAAAGTTTTTTATATAATTGTTTTAATATATATATATATATATATATATATATTTTCTTTCAATATATATTTTTTATAAAATTAAAACTTTGATTTTCAAAGGTTTTTTTTATTTTTAATCTAAAAGTATTTTAATTTTTAATTATCTTTTCTTTCTTTTAATGTTTTTCATATGTGTAATTCTGTTGTTTTTGTTTTTAATGTGTTATTTTTTTTTTAAAGTGTTTTGGGTTTTGATTTTTTGTATATGATTTTTGATTTAGTATTTTTTTTTTNAAAATATATTTTATTTTTTCCTTAAATAATTTGTGTTATTTGTTTTTTATATAGGACAAATGGTAGGAAAGAAAATCTTTGTGAATATATCTGGAACAAGACCTATAGTAATGACATCCAAAAGCCCAGTTAGGACCTCCATGGATGTTAAGAAACAAAATTCTAGCCCAACAAAGGAGGTCACAAGAACAATGGAGAATGTTAGAGAGTGGAAAACTGTCAATGGTGAGAGTAGAATGGAACATTCTTGGTATCTTAAAGACAAACAAGTTGCCAATGGAGAACAAATAATTTTGTATTGCGCTGAATTTGAACATGTCCAAGAAAGCTATCAGTCACTTGGCATGTTACGCGATATATGTTTGATTCCAAGAACATATATTATTTATGCACTGGTGAAACAATCACAAACATATCTCAAGATTAGATATTGTTTGAATATGAGCAATTATAAAAAAGAAGAAAATTTCACAAAATTATGTGCAATGATCATGACAGACATTGAGATGGGCAATGTAAGTTTGCTTATTCTTATTTTTGTAGCATGTATTATTATAAGTTTCATGATAATTGTTAAATCTTGTTTAACAATGGAAATGGCGTATTTTATTTTTACAGGATTTTTCTAGGCACCTTTCAGAGATGTTAGTGGGGATTTATTCTACAGAGAGAAATATCATGGAAGTCATCAATTCCTTTCATAACAATAAGGTAGAGGAAGGAAGGAAAAATAAGCAAAGAGTAACACAAGTTGAAGCTGCAGCAAAAAACAGAGAAGAACAACAAAGAAGAAATCAAAGTCATCATTCTAGAAAGGATAAAAGGGTTACATTTGAAGATATGGAAATTCCAGATGAAGATGTTGCTGAGATTAATGCCATTGAGGTTTACGTCTATTCCTCAGAAGAAGGCTAAACAACATAAGCGTAAAATAGGTATGGCCAATGATGGTTTAATTCCTAGTGATTATGAAGATATTGTTGAGTTATATGAAACTCATTTAAATCATAAAAAGAGGAAAGCAAAGGTTGTTGATGAAGAATAATTGATAGTTACCTCCGAATATCATGATGGAAGTCCTAAAGGTAGCAGAGAAATAATAACACCATGTGCTGATCTAGAAGATGGTATTATCAAAACAATGCAAAATACCATTCGAGATCAACTAAGGAGGACCAATTTTGTTGATGGGGGCCATACATTTCTATTGAATGTGAAGCAGCTATATAAACCCACAGAAGGCCAAGAAAAATACCAAATTAGAAAACCACATCAGTTCCATATCCAAAACTTGAAAGCACTGATTAGACACAATCCATATGCACATGTGGTTGACTACTTAGTTCTTGGTTACCCAATGGAAATTCCTACCAAGGATACATTTGATAGGTCAAAATGTTTTAAGTATAAATATTATGTGATTGGAGGAAATCATTCTATAGAGGCTAGAAGATAATTGATGCAAGAGTATCCCAATAACACTCTCTTTGAGATAATCATATGTGTAATTTATGTTGGTTTAACAGATGAAGAAACAAAGTTATTTCCATGGGATCATAACATAGATAACGAGTACATGATGTCCATGAATTTCATTCAGAGAGTGATATTTATCCATAATGAGTTTCCTGTAATATGTGGTGGGGATAGATTAAACATTGATGCAAAGTTTAGGAAGGAATGTTGTATGGAAATATGCTTCCCTATTGATGAGGAAAGTGTAAAAGTAAAAAATCACAAGAAAGTGATGCATTCAGAGCTGTGGATAACTATTTCCAATTGGGATTTAAAACTGGACAGATATGAGATTTGGTAGATGAGATATTAAACTTATGGGAAAATATTAGTATAAACAACTAGAAGGTTAGGAAGTATAAACTCTTAATAGGTAGCACAAGTAAAACATGTCTTGAAATCAAAATCTTCCAGATGATACGACTATAACGCCTTGGAGAACAATGCAAGGAGTGAAGGATGAGAAACTTGTCATAGATATATTATCACGTGTAAGGGCAGGTGAATTATCAATGGAAGAAATGTGTGATGAATTTAAAAAGTAAGTTTGTTGAGTTATTTCTTATTTATGTTATGATTGAAAAATTAATTGTTTCTATATAACATAAGAATGTATTTTATTCTATATATGATTATAACGTTAACTTTGTTTTTATAATTTAGTCACAAGGTTTATATGAGAATACAAGAGGAAATGGTTAAGATGTTGAATGAGCAGAGTTGGGAGGATGTTAGACTCAACTATCCAGATGCAATCTCTTCAACAACATTGAGTCAATTTTTTGTTGCATTCAAAAAGGAATGTTGATTTATTACAATTATTTTATTCATTTGTATGTTAATTTATTTTGATTTTATTAGTTATAGATATATAATTATATGTTTGTTTGTTTCATTAAGGATGTAAAAGAAGAATATAGTTGGAGTCCTGAAACCTTCAAAAGTTATATTCAAAAAGCTAAGTTTGAAAGAGAAAGAAGGCGATGTCTTCAAAGTGTTGAGTTTGATGAAACCCTTGATCACTACGTTTGGAATGGGCTTGTCACTATTCAATATAAAGTGATATTAGGGGATTGTGAAAAAATTGCAAATCTTGTTCCTAAAAAGGAATACTCCCTAGTTATTGCAGATATCCCTCATGGTTATAATATCCAAAACATTGAATATATTACTGAGTCTTATACTTACCAAGCTTTCAGTAAAGTGGTTATGGTATTTATGGAAGTCACAACATCACCATTTTGGAGATTTTTGGTTTTTCATTCAGACACACAACAAGGATTAGTACAATCAAGTTTCAAGGGAAAAGAAAAGACAATGATGCAACTTTATTAGTAAGATATTGAAATTGTATGTTTAGCGATTAAGATTAGAAATCTATTTTATTAATTCACAAGTTAATTGAATTTGTACTTATTTATGTTACAAGAAAAAATCTAATATTCATAGCTCCAATAGTGAACCATTTACACATGATATTGAAAGTATACATCTTGCAAGATGGACAAAAGATGATACTCATGATTCTATTCTTTACAATGTAAATGATGGAAAGAAGCCTATTATTTTAATGGTTTACAATGTTGTGGTTAGAAAGCTAACATATGAGGAAAAGGATTTCAAAGGAGAGATTGTTAATATTTATCAAAAGCCACAAGCACTAATTAATTATCTTATAGATACATTTTCAAATGAAGGATATTGGGTTTTGGATTTGTTCTCTGGTTCAAGTAAGATTTATGATATAACATTTATGAAATCATACTTCACTCTTTATTGTTTTTAATTTATGTTGTTTTACATTATTTATTTTGTATTTGGTGATTAGTTACAACATTACCATGTTGTTTACAAAAAGGAAGGAATTGCATAGCCATTGAAAGTGATGCAGTGCAATGCGGTTTTATTCAACAAAGAATTAATGTTATTCGAGCTCTTCCAAATGAAACTCAAGAAATTGGCTTGAGGAAAGGAGATTTTAATGACTCAAAGGTGGAAAAAATATCACATGAACTTTAAGTACCATTAAGAGGTCTACTTGGAAAAGATCACTTTGAAGAACTTGTGAATATCAATAACTCAATGGAAGAGCAACATGAGCCAAATGAGCCAAATGAGCCAACAGAAACACACAATGATGTCCAAGAAAATGATGATGTGTCTGTTGAGAATGATGAATTTGGGATATATGACATTGTCAATTAGTTTTAGGATGCCCTTGAAGACAATGCTGAATTTTTCAAAATTTTGATGAGTTATAATTGTAATGTTTTGACTTTCAAATTTTAAAATAAGAATAAATATGCATCTCTTGTTGTTTTATGATGAATATGTTTTATTATTTTCTTTTTATGTGATTTAATGTGCTAGAGAAAATAACATTAAATATTGTCAAGTTTTTACTGTAAATCTATAAAAATATCATAAAAAATGTTATTTTTTTTTTCCATTTTTTTTTTCAATTTTGTCCATAAAAACGTTTTATGTGACACGTTATTTATAGTGGAAAGCTTCCAAAATGTATAGGTTTTTTGTTATAAATTGCTTTGAAATAATGAGACATAGTTGTATGAAAAATCTTAATTTAAAAAACGTAAATCATATCTAAGATTTTTATAACATTTTTAGTATCATTAAAAATCATAAAAAAAAAACATTGGTAAAAAAAAAAAGATTTAGAAAAAAATGAAAATAGTTGGAAAACAAGCATTAAAAAACAAAAAAAAAATTTGATTTAGGAAAATTTTAAAATAGTTCAAAAACAAGCATTTTAGAAACAAAATGTGGATCCGTTATAGATAAGAAGATTTAAAATATAAAAAAAAACTACCTCAAAATGAAAAGGGGTGCTACCGGTAGCACCATTTTTCAAAATGTGTTAAAAAATGGGACCCTTGAAAAAACGAGAACCCGAAAAAGTTCTCGTTAAGTTGGTAATATTGTTGAACTATATCTCAGACCATGTCCAACTGTGCCTTGCAGGTATATCAACACATGCTTCACAACAATCCAGTGTGTTTGTCCTGATTGACTCATAAACTGGCTAAGTGCACTCACTCCATAATAAATATCTAGTCTGGTGTGAACCAGATACATCAATGATCCAATCAGTTGTCTGTACGAGGTTAGATCAATCTCGTTGGAATCAGAAGAAGACACACTTAGTTTCTTCAGATTCGTCACCGTAGGTGTAGCCATGGGATTACAGTTCAACGTCCCAAACTTCTTCAATATCTTAACTGTGTACTTCCCTTGACTCAGGAAGATCTCATCGGTTCTTTGCCACACCTCTAGTCCCAAGAAGTAGTGCATCATACCAAGATCCTTCATCTCAAACTCAGAGGCCAATGCATACTTACATTCAACAATAAGGCTATCTATACCGATGAGGAATAAATCATCAACGTAGAGGACCAAAATCAGGGACTCACCATTAGCAATATGGTAGTATAGGTTGGGATCAACAACACTTTTGTTGAAGCCTGAACTCATCATGTGTCCATCAATCCTCACATACCAAGCTTGGGGTGTCTGCTTGAGTCCATACAGGTCCTTCTTCAACCTGCACACATGACACTCCTTATTATGTATCACAAAACCATCTAGCTACTCAATGTATACCTCTTCATCAATATCTTCATTGAGAAAAGTTGTCTTTACATCCATATTATGTAGTCTCCAACCCATGGATGTTACAAGGGAAATAATCATCCATATAGAAGTGTCACGAGAAACATGAGCAAGTGTATCCTCATAATCTATTCCCTCCACCTAAGAGAATCCTCTAGCAACGAATCTTTCTTTGTGCTTCTCAATGCTCCTGCCAACTATGTGTTTAATTTTATAGATCCACTTGGAAGTCACTACAAACTTCCCCTCAAGTCTCAGAAAAATATCCCACACATCATTTTTCATGATGGACTCATAATACTCCATCATGGCATCTTTCCATATTGGTTGACTAGATGCCTCCTCATAACATGAAGGCTAAGAATCAATGATGTGGCTCATATCTGCAACATAGCTCGAATATCTCT
The DNA here is from genome assembly GCA_010110895.2 of Picea sitchensis. NCBI lineage: Eukaryota > Viridiplantae > Streptophyta > Pinopsida > Pinales > Pinaceae > Picea > Picea sitchensis. Next base: position 39,536 of record SNQJ01S0012368.1, on the reverse strand, counting down.
GAGGTCTCTTTCTCTCTCAAAAGGTACCATGAGGAGTTGCATGTCCTTCTGCTTCCTGCAAAGTTTGACAAGCCAATGTAGGTCTTTTTCAACCTACTGCAATAGATCTGGGAACATCAATTGGAGCTACATCATCAACGAGATCAATTGGATCAATAGGCTCAAGTGCCTCCCTCTAAACCGTTGTATGGTGAAGGCGAGAAGGAAACATCTCTTCCCGTCTCTAAATATCAATCTCCATGTGATATCCTCTAGATATCCTAAAGGTTACCTCCTCCTCATAGGTAACATCTTTTCTCACCTCAATCTGTCTCTTCCTAGGGATGTAGATCTGATATGCCTTCGAAGACTCATTGTAACCCACAAATGTACCCTTTTTGCCTAAAGGGTATAGCTTGGTCCTTTTATCCTTGGGTACATGAATGCATACTGGAAAACCAAACATCATAAAGTGTCCAACCTCAAGATTCACTCATGAACTGTGTCCATACTAGACAGCTTGTCATTCCCTCATGGAACCGATGTCTTCTCTAGGACACATCGAGGTTCCCTCATGGAGCCAATGTCCCCCAAAATATATCAAGGTTACCCCCTGAAACCAATGTCTTAGTTCCTTCATCTGACTTTCTAAGGCACATCAGTATGAAGTCTACTTCCCCCCCTACTAGTCCACATAGGACCCTCTGAGGAGAATGTCTCACGTTGTTGCCTCAAACATCAACACATTGACACAAGCTTCATGTGATCTCGACTAAGAGGGTTTGTCACTGCTTCTCACTTCAAAGGAAGTCTACAGTGATCACATTAATTTTCCAATTCAAGGAAGTGTAAGCGACCACCTCTAAACCATGTAGACAACAAGAGGAATTCTAAGATACGGTTGCACTACCACAATGATCTAATGGTTCCCTCATCAATCCTGTGTGGCTTCTTTTCACATCTCAATCTTACACCTATTTTTCACAGGAAAATCATTCCTCCAAATGTAATAACTATATTATCCTATTGAACGTTTACTTTCTACAGTGGACAAATGCAAAGTAAACGATTCACTGTCTTAACTCTTGGAATTTTAAAATTCCATCTCCCTTGAAACAAATATTCCATTCATTTTGTTAAAAGTGGAATTACATGCACCTCACGAACATAAAGCTTCTTGATCTTGGACATAAAAAAAATAAGTTTAGGCTGAATACTGGAGAGCTCTTTTTGCACAAATCCAACCTTCTCTGCACTCAAAGGAAAAACTATAACTGTATTAGGAAGCCTTCACCCATAACTTCCTTCAAGTTGAGCAATGTTGGGTCTGCTTTCAACCCATTTTGGGACTATATGGATGGCTTGTCACTAAAACAACACTCTTAAACCCAATGCCTATAAAATTGTTATTGTAATCATTATAGATTAATAGAAAGGTAATGCTTCTTTTTCTCCAATTTAGCCTCCTTCCCCTTTATGCTTTTTGGTGGATCATTCTACGCTGCATAATGAATTGATATTTTGTTTATGAAATGCAATCTCATTATTAAAAACCAACAGTGTGGCATTAACACCCACACCAATGACATCCTTAGTAGTAAACACAAATTCCAGTGATAGATCCACATCAAGCGCATATTTTTTATCCTCGAAATATGTTTCATATCATTCCCACACCATAGGGCAACTTCTACGTCCACAATGATATCTTCAAGATCAACTATGGACAAGAAGGGTATCTTGTCTGGACAAGACATTGACTACAATTAAATCAAGATGTAACAAAAGAACTAGATGCATTACATTCAGTGCTTTGTGATCACTTTATGATTTAACCCAAGAGGGAGAGTATGCTTTTCAATGAAAATGGAACAACGACAATTTCTACGCGGAAAGGTGAAGTAATAAGGTCCATATTGCCTCTGTCGATTTCATTGACTCCTTCATGGGTCGGTCGGTTCATCCTTCATTGAATCTTTCGTTTACCTTATGTTGATATTGCGTTCTCTTGTAGGAATGATCTTGCATGAAGATGTAGAGGTGGAGCATGTTACTTGGCCAAGAATGACTTGCCTACATGATATACATGATTAGAATGGAAACTAACAGAACTATTTAAGTTGCACTCCATTATCTCTTTCATGAAAACACAACACAAGCATGTAGAAATATTCATACAAAACACAAGCCATCTTTCTCATTTTCCCGGGCCTCTTGTGATGGAGTCAAGCCCAGTCCTGATCTAATACCATGTTGATTTTTCATATGAGATGATATAAGATAGATATATTATTACAGTGATGAGTGTTCCATATATAGTGAACATATGGTGACCATCCATGAAAGGATGCATCCCTTGGATAATAAGTAACTATTCATTATTATTACTTATTATTTGAATTATTTAATAATCAATAATTATTTTATTAAGTATTAATCTAGGAGAATGTCTTCTCGATGTTGTCCAAACATCAACAAAGACAACTTTTCTCCATGGGGATTTGGAGGAAGAGATTTATATGTAGTAGCCATGGGGGTATGATGTCAAAGGGGAGGAGAAATTAGTATGCATGTTGAAGAATAAATTAGTATGCATGTTGACTGACCTGCCCACCTTAGAGAGTGGGCGTTGTTTTTCAAACCTGTAGCGTATAGGAAAAGAGTTGCTTTTTTAAGACTATGTTTAGGAGAACAATATCCAATTGGGAGGAATTATTTATTTCATAGATTGGAAATTTGTGTGATGCCATATCAGAAGATCTAAGTGAAGAGGCAAAGCAAAAGAAATGGTGAGAAGAATTGGTAACGATCCAAGTTTTTTATTGGCGTATGTTTTGGGCACATGATGAGGCTAATCTTGATATTATTTTAAAGTAGTCAAATGGTTGTTGTACCTAAACTGAAATAAATATGTTTTTGAAATGCAAGGGTTTAAGATTGGTTGTACCCGACAACCCATAGTTTTTGTTCCAAGTTGTAAAGGTCTAGGCACTACAAGGAGAACACCTTGTAGTGGAGGTTTTTATGGAACATCCCCGAAAAAATTATCCTTTCTCTATTTATAGTAGAGGTTGTTAGTAGAGGTGGGCGACCAAAGGATTTTGCGGAGGTTTATTTTAACAGTGTACCTATAAGGAACATACGCCTTGATGTGCATATAAAAATGATGCCTTAGTGATTAACTAGTAGAAGAACCATCATATGTTATAATAAAGAATAAGCACCGAATAAAGCACTTCGATGTCATTGAAAATTACGACCTGATGCGTATCCCTGTTGTTAGGTGCACCGTGGTAGGGTAAATAAAAAAAATTACCAAACCGATTTTCATTATTACACTTCTTCCTATTATTCCAAACTCTCCTTCCAAGGATGCCCTGTTCGGTGCTCTACAACGAGTTTGATAGCTCCATTGGTAGATTCCACACATTTCCAAAATTTGGAAATTACCATGAATTTTCATTTCCTCCCAATGGTGGAAAAGTTCCTCCTCAATACATAATATTCCAAGTAAATTGTTTATGAACTTCCTATTTGCATTTTTGTTTTTCTGAGTCAAATTTGAAATTGGCTTGAAATTTGACCTTCTTTTCAATTTTTTTCCAATTCTACATGGTGCCCCTGAATGCTTCGACTCACCCCAAAGCGGTGTGTCCTGTGCATAAATGAACAGTAAGCACCACCACAAGTGCATAGATTCTAAAAATAAACACCAATGTTGTTCAAATAAAATCACTGCGATTAATTTTAAAAATACACATAGCAGTGTGTCTTTTGTGACGCCTCGTTACTGGTACATTACAAAAGACAACACACTACTAACCAACTTGTCAGTCCTTTGGGATGAATGAAGCATCGATGCATTGAATGTGACCTAGTGCACCGCTAGGTTTGCATCCCATAAAATTTAGCGTAGCAGTGCATCCATGTTAACCAAATGCACCGGTGCTATTAAAAGAACCACACCGAGAAAAATAATGAATGATTTTTCATAGCAAGGAATCTTGTTAGACACCCCATTTTTGGTGCTCTATAAAGAACAATGCATCGTGAAAAAAAATGGCGGTTCTCTAATAACACGATAGCATTTGTGCATTCATATTAACACATCACACCACTTAATTTGCAATAAAACAATTTAACCTAGCGATCCCCCCTAGGTCCAACAAACACATCGGTGTTGTAAAGAGCACGACATTGGGCCAGATATTTCACAATCTAACAAAGAGGTGCATATTATGGGACACACTACTAAAATATGTGCCAATGCAACAATATATGTGGTGCACCGGTGCATTAACTCTAATAATACGCATAGGTGTTGTTCGAAGAAAAGCACCATGATAAATTAAAAAAAATAAACATAGCAGTGTGTTTTTAGTGATGCCATGTCATCAGTGTGTTATAGAAGAAAACACAACGCTAAACAACATGTGGGTGCTCTAGGAATAGTGGTGCACCAGTTTTTTCGATTTTACAAAGTGCATCCCTGAGCTTACAACCCATCAAATTTAGCGTAGTAGTGCGTCCATGTTAACAAAATGCACAGGTGTGGTTTAATGAACCACACTGGGAAAATATTGAATGACTTGGCTTACCAGGGCGTCTCGTTGGATGCCCCATTACCGATTCTCTATACAACAAAACACATCGCTAAATAACATGTTGGTTCTCTGGGAACACAGGAGCACTAATGCGTTCAATAGAACCAAGCGAGCCACTAAGTTTGTAGGACATAAAAATTTTCATAGCAGTGCGTCCATTTTAAGAAAATGCACTGATGTTGTTAAAGGAGAAACACTAGAATAATATTTAAAGACTAGGTATATCGGGGTGTCTATTTAGACACCCCATTTCCAGTTCTCTATACAACACAATGCACTGCTAAAAAAATTGGCGGTTCTCCAATAACATGGTAGCCCAATTGTGTTAGTTTTAACACATTGCACTAGTTAATTTGAAATAAAATAATTTAACCTAGCAATGCCCCTACATCCAAAAAACACATAGGTGTTGTAAAGAGCATGTAATTGGGCCAAATATTTTACAATTTAGCAAAGTGGTGCGCCTTATGGGATGCACTGCTAAAATACGTGTCAGTGCGACAATAAATGCGGAGCACCAATGTGCCATGTCTCCATTTTTGGGTTCCCTTGTTCAACATTTGGAAATGACTTATGAGGCTTGTCAGTGAAGAAAAATGAAGTCAAGGGTTAATTAATGTCACTTAGTTAGGAGATGTTATGTTTTTAAAGTGACATTAAGTAAAAATATCATAAAGTGACTTTTAGATTAACATGTTACTTAAACATTATTGAAAGTGACTTTTAATATTTAAGTAAAAAGGTAAAAGGCGAATAATGGTCAGGTTTGATTTAGTCAAAAGGGGAAATTTCTATAAGGGCGTGGAGAAAGAATAAAAGGAGGGGTAGCGCTTCACTTTGCATTACTTTTTGGATTGATATGTTTGGAGTGCTCTTAGAGCTAAGGTTTTCGTTAGGGTTTTGGAGAAACCCTTCCATTGTAGTTTAGTTTCGGTGGTGCAATATCCACCCTAACTAGACAATCAGGAGGATCCGTCCAGGATTTTCATTGGAGCTTCATCTGGTGATTTGAATTCAGTTTTAGGTTGTAGCAATTTTCTTGGATAAGTTGTGGCACTTGGAGGGTTTGATCTCATCTATGGAGGAGGCCATGGTATGATTCTAGGTTTTTGGCTTGTATTGTGTGTTTTTCATTGATGTATTGTAGTTCCCATAGAAGTCATTGGATTTTTGTATTCATATCTTCATTCATAATAAAATACTCCTTGATTCTCTTCTACTCCATGTGTATCTAGATTGCTTGCAATAGGTTTGGCGAAATGTCTTTAGTATAATGAATGCAAAGTATTTGTAGAAAAATGATAGCCATAAATAATATAATTGCATAGAAGATCTTAATATCCTATCCCATCCTAGTTGGAGATAATACAATGGTATCAGAGTTGGAGATCTTTCCAGTTTGAGGGGAAACAATGATACCATAGCCAAGTTCTGTTAGAGAAGGGGTCAAATCTCCTTCAATGAGCTAAGATATGATTATTGGAGGACCAAACTACACTGTTGGGAGAATTTCAGAACCACTAGGGGCAAGTTATGACTGTAGAATGGCAATGTTCCATTTATGGGCGAGTTGTTTTTGCAACAAAAGCCGATTTTGATGTACTAGGGTCGAGTTACAATCCCAAGGTCATATTCCATTGATGTGGTATGATTTTAATTGAAGCAATGCCGATATTTCTATTAATAGGCCGTGATTATGTTATTTGCAGCTTGAGTTGATAGATGGAACCAAGATCTAGTCAATAAAGGTCAAAGTTATTTATAAAGACGTGTATCTCTCTCCTACGTAGGTTGAATTGGATTGTACGGATGAGTTATTTTCTTATGACCGAGTTCTCAATTGGTGACCAATTTTTTCTCATTGTGGGTCGAGTTTACTGGTGTGAGGAGGATGAATCGTGTTGAGGAAGGGTCGATTCATTATTGTGGGTCGAGTTATTCAACATTGGTTCAAACTTTCAATTGTTGGGATGAATTTTTTACTTTACTGGGCACATTCTTATCTTCTAGACGATATTTGATGGTTGGGGTCGAGTCTTTACATGATTGGGATGAGATTATCGAGTAGAGGGGTTGATCTTCTTTGTTGGGATGCCAATATCCTGAACAGGTTGATATCATTAGTAGTGGTGGNGGGGGGGGGTGATTTTCTATGTTGATCATAGTTGTATCTCTGTGTAACCCATTCATCCATTTAAGAAGCCATTTTCATTAAGGAGGATTCGATTTGAGACCCAAATAGTTCCCAGCTGTAACAGGTTAGAACTATATCAGATATTTTGGGTGTTATTTCATTGTTGTTAGATTATTTTTGTTATGGTATTTCTCTTGGTGTATGGATGTACTATTTAGCACATGAAATGAACACCAATTTGAGCATCGACACCTAGATCATCTTTCGAAATCTCATGAAGAAAAAACCAAAACCAAACAATAAAAATAATTGCAGTAGTTTGGGGGTTTGACATTGGGTTTGGGAGTATATCTATAGCCTAATTGTTTGACAAAAGTCACCAATTGGGAACACACTTAAATTGATACAACATAAAGGAAATTTGGACAATAGTAGCTGGGACATTGTTTCCTTTAAGTGACCAGAACTTATACCCTTCAATAAAAATGATGCAGTGGCTTAAGAAGTTGAGGACCAATCTGGATCTTAGAAGACAACTATCGACAATTACGTACATGCCTTACTACTGGGAGTATCTAGCGTCAGGTGAGGATACTTGTGCAACTTTTTCCTTTTGAGGCTATTACACCCTCAAGTATGGATGCTGGCCTAAGAATTTGGATGAGACTTCCTTGAAACAAACATGGAAGAAATGGATGAGAGATGAGCAGGAATGACAAGTAGAGGAATGTGCATCTATCCATGTTGAGGATGTGTGCATAGAGGAAGACCAAAAAACAACCTATGATACGCCATCAGATCTAACCGATGAGGCCGGTGACACTAGTGTGTTGGATGGGAAAGATGAGGATGAAACATCTTGTCATACTCACGATGACTATGAGGATATGTTCCAAGCAACTGATGTTGAGGCTCCATCATCTTTCCTTGTGTGTGATGCTGATGATGAGGGTGGTTCAAGCATGCTAGAACATAAACATGACATGGGTTCAACACCTCATCCTAGTTATGACATGTATGATCATGCATGCGTGGAGGATGACAATGAAGGAATTGATTTGGTGTATGAGGAGGATAGTTCACGTGAGTCCCATCATTGCACAATATCATCTAGTGATTTATTTAGTCCCTTCTGTGATTTGGAGAACATATTATTGGTCACAGAGGAGAAAACTGTGCAAGTGTTGATGAGGGTAGATGGTGCTCATAAGTTTATTAAATATCTTATGTGGAAAACCTAGTTGGAGGAGAGACACAAGGGAGATGCAGGTGGAGTCACTAGCACCCAATTATGCATCATAAAAAAATCACTAGAGAAGATAAAATCCAATTACTTGCAATTTTTCATAGATAGGGACCTTGCTCTTAATTTATCTAAAGACAATGAAAGGGAGGTTGAGGAGCTTTGTTACCAATTGAGTTTAGCAAGCTCTTCATCACTTATAGTGGAGACTCCATCATATTTGGCAGTCATGACACATGAGGGCGTAAGTGGCACTCATGATTTGAGGGAGAAGCCTCTTGTGATGATCTCACATGAGGAGCATTTAGAGTTTTCGGTGCTTGAGGAGAGGTATGACATAGAGGGTTTTGACCATGCTCCTATTTTGTATTGTGGGGATCATGAGTTTCTTCTATTTGAGATCCCACTAAAGGCTTAAGGCTTAGATGCAGAGGAGATAATTGATAACATTCATTGGGGACCAGCCTGCAAGGAAGTATATGCATCCATGGATTGGGTGGACAAGTATATGATAGACATGAGCATGCTCTAGGATATGGGTTCAAGCGACATCAATAGAGTTATGGATACAATAGTTCTTATAGGATACAAGATGGTATAGGATGACTCAGTGATAGGAAACAATATGCAGGGATATTAATTGGAACACGATAGTGTACAGTGGAATTGGGGGGTGTTTTCACCATGAAGAGATCCCGACAGAGTCCTCAAGCATACCATTGAGTTGAGGCTTCCTAGGATCGATGAGTGGATGATGAGCCTTTGGAGTAAAATATCCATCGATGATCGATTTTCATTTGGGATATCATCATATGAGGGCTAGGGTGAAAGATAGTCACATGTCTACTTCCATACTTCATTATGATATCTTGGTCATACCCTTGGGGTTGACCAACACTCTAGTCTTGTAGGCAGTGGCATAGGCATCTATTGTTGTTATTTGATGCTCTCATTATATACAATAGGACATGGGAGTTTCGCTTGAGTCAGTTGGATTAAACATGTGGCATTGCACCCATGTCAGAGGTCTTTCATTTGGACCATCTGATCTATGCACAAAGTGAACAAGAGGAGATCTAGACTCTATTGGATAAGTTCATGGAGATTTTAGCAGACATTGGGAGTGATGGACTTCCAATTTTCTGGTGAGATCCTGACATTCATTAGAGTGATAGATTGCTTCAGATGATGAGAGTGTTTGACATGGTCCTGTCAGTGATTGGTTTGTGGCATTGTGGGGATGTTTTGATAGGAGTTGTTGAGCCTTGTTCTATATGGAAATGTATATTTTCCCTCACGATACCCAGAATTGAGTCTATCCATGGATTGGTAGGATTCAACATCACTAAGATGCCTTGGTGAGACAAGATCCAGGATAGTGAGTTTAGTGCTTTCAGGGATTTCAGCTTGGGAGTTCAGGAGAGGAGAGCACATTTTGAGCATGGTGGTCAGAGGGTTATGATCGGAGGGGTACAATGTCGATATGGTGGTTCCTCTTGGAGATTATCTTGGGACCATGTGACTGCATTATTTGACATCTCGATGACCGATACAGATGAGATGGTCAACTTTCACTTTTCGAAGTTTACTCTTGGGATTCTTAGGTTTAGTTGCTTGGAGGAGTAGTATTCTGAGGAGTTGACCGAGTTTGTGTAGCTTCTGATTGCGTGAATTATCAAAGGCAGTCATGTGGATTCTTATGTTATCACCTCCTAGATCAGGGCTACGAGTAGAGGGTGATTCACATCATACATGTTAGTTTGGTACCCTGATGTTAGCACATTGCAGGACAATATTGTGGATGGTAGGTTCTCCACATCTTTATATTGGTTTGGGACCCGAGGATCATCATTAGTTTCAATTTGGTTCAATTTTTTGTTCCTATTGGTGTGATGGCATTGTTTGAAGACAACCAATCTTTGGGAAGGGAGGATTTGTCATGCCCCCATTTTTGGTTACCCTTGTTCAACAATTGTAAATGACTTTCGAGGTTTTTAGTGAAGAAAAAGAAAGTCAAGGGTTATTTAATGTCACTTAGTTAGGATATGTTATGTTTTTAAAGAGACATTAAGTAAAAAGGACATAAAGTGACTTTTAATCTTTAAGTAAAAAGGTAAAAGGGGAATAAGGGTCATGTTTGATTTAGTCAAAATGGGAATGTTCTAGAAGGTCGTGGAGAAAGAATAAAAGGAGGGGTAGCTCTTCACTTTGCATTATGTTTTGGATTGATATCTTTGGAGTGCTCTTGGAGCTAAGGTTTTCGTTAGGATTTTGGAAAAACCCTTCCATTATAGTTTAGTTTCGGTAGTGCAATATACACTCTAGCTAGATAAGGAGGAAGATATGTCCAAGATCTTCATTGGAGATTCATCTAGTGATTTGACTTCAGTTTTGGGTTGTAGCGATTTGCTTGGAGAGGTTGTGGCACTTGAAAGTTTTCATCTCATATATGGAATAGGCCATGGCATGATTCTAGGTTTTTGACTTGTATTGTGTGTTTTTCATTGATGTATTGCAGTTGCCATAACAATCATTGGATTGTTGTATTCAAATATTCATTCATAATAAAATACTCCATGATTATCTTCTACTCAATGTGTATCTATATTGACTACAATATGTTTGACGAAATATCTTTAGTATAATGAATGCAAAGTATTTGTAGAAAAATGACAACCATGAACAATATAATTGCATAAAAGATCTTAAAATCCTAGCCCAACCTAGCTGGGGATAATACACAATGCATGATAGTAACAACACAGCTTGGTGATACTATTTGTTTGATATAGAGCATTGACAATGATGCATACTAAGTGTTTTAGGCACATCGATTACTTTTCTACATTTTTTTGTAAACATAAATTAATTTTAGTTTTTGTTAATACACATTATTTATATGTGTGTGTGTTTTATAAATTCAATTCATTTTATCTATATATATGCCTAAAATTATTTGTATGTGAATCAAAGATGATGATGATGAAAGGGGGAGAAGCAACAATAGTGGGTCAAAACGCACAACTCTGTACTGAGTGGGACGCCCGAGAGAGGGAGAGGGAGTTGTTCATTCACCCTATTACACCATAGACACGTGCCCTTTTGATGGATGTTATCCTCCTCAAGTTTTATGAGGAGGATACATCCCTCAGGGGGAACTCTCCATTGTTACAATAGTTGATGCGTCTTTGGGATCATGGTCGACATGCATTCAGAGCCGATCTCGATCAATGGTATCAACTCATAGAGGAGGATTTTTATTTCATCACTTGGTTTTATAGGAGGGGGGACTTTTGGCCCCATTTCCCTTATCTATTGCCCGGTGTTGTAGGAGAGACACAACTAGCATATGTGCAAAGATATGTCATTCTAGACATTCTTTCCACTTCAGAATTCCAGGTTTCTGGTGGTCAGATGAAGATCAGTTCACTTCATAGAGAGGAGGTTAAATGCATGTGTTTTATTATCACGACACTATCACACTTTACCTATGATGGGTAGTGCATTAGTTTCCCTTTGATGCATTATGTATATAGTTTTTTTTTAACAGAAACTGAAAGATGTTTTTTATATATAAAAAGGCACGACCGGAGTCGCTAATTACAAAGAGGGGTGTTGGATCAATGACCCAACTACTAGTATTTCAGATAGATTACTACACGGGCATGTTCCAAAAAACTGCTGCTGATAATTAATAAAAAATAACTAGTCTAGCTATTGCTTAGAGTTTGTGATTACTTAGACATAGCCATAGTTACAAAATTTTGGGACTGTTGGCCAATCTTACTGCTTCTTTTACTCTGGAGCTTGAGCTTCTTCTGGAGGCATGTCCCGGAAGACATTCAGGTCTGCCAGGACTGAGACGTCTCTGCTCCTGCATTCTTCACTTTGGCTTTGTCCTGCTACATCCCGGGCTCTGGTTCCATGCAATTCTTCGAGTCTTTCACCCTGTATTTGTAATATTTTGGATATAAAAAGTATGCAGAACAGAAATAAAATGCTAGAAATGGAAGATAAACAACAATATAACCAGAACAACACCACAATAACACTGAAATGATATCAAAATAACACCAGAAAGAGCACTTTGATTTTGAGAGAAATGTTCATGGGCCTCTTCGAGGGGGCAACCTCCAGTCGAGAAGAGATCTATTACAATAATATCCAAGCTAGGGTTCTCATACCCTCAACTCCTATTTATACTAAATATGTTTATCAAAATAACCATCTAGAGGAATATCCTTCTGGAAGCGGATGCTTCTATTAGGTCTTCTTAAATTCGACTTATTCTACTTTATTTCAAGGCCTTATTAATATTGACCTTTATTACATCCGAATATATTTTTCTACCTATGTGCGGGTTAGGTCCCTAACATGTCCTCCCCCTTAAAAAAAACCTTGTCCTCAAGGCTTGAGATGTGGAAATTGCTGCAAAATGGTAGCTGGTTCCCAAGTGGCATCTGCTGGAGTTGTATCTTTCCACTAGACTAACACTTATTTGATGGTTCTTTGATGCAGGCGACGCTCACGTTGGTCCAGAAATGCTTGTGGATGTAGTCAAATGGATCCTTCTTCATCCAACTTGGGAAGGTTGGTTTGAATTTGGCACTTAGTTCCAATCACCTTCTTTAAGCAAGAAACATGAAAAACATGATGTAGCTTAGAATGACTGGGCAAAGCTAACTGATAGGCCACCTATCCCACATGCTTGAGAATGGTATAAGGACCATAAAATTTGGGTGCCAACTTATGACAATGCTCGGCTTTGAGGGAATTTGGCTTGTAAGGTTGCAGTCAAAGAAACACCTGATCCCCTTCTGCAAATTGATGTTTAGAGCAACCTTGATATGCTTGTTGCTTCATACAATTCTGTGCCATGACCAAATTCTCTTTAAGGGTACGGAGAATAGCCTCTCGAACTGTAAGCGTTTGGTCCACTGCCTGGACCTTAGAGACACCAGGTAAGTATGAGAGAACTGAAGGTGGATTTTGTCCATATACCACTTCAAAAGGAGTCATGCGTGTAGCTGTATGGTATGCAGTGTTGTACCACCATTCAGCTAGGGGTAACCATTGAGCCCACTGATTTTTCTTTTCTGAGGCAAAACACCTCAAATATGTTTCCAAACACTTGTTGAAAACTTCAGTTTGACCATCAGTCTGGGGATGATAAGATGTGCTAAGATTCTATTGGGTGCCTTGTATATTGAACAATTCTTGCCAAAAATTGCTGGTGAAAGTTGGGTCATGATAAGAAATAATAGAATGTGGCATGCCATGAAGCTTGAAGACCTAATCCATGAAAATTTGAGCCATAGTGGATGTTGTAAATGGGTGTTGAAGAGCACAAAAATGAGCATATTTGGAAAGGAAATCAACAACCACCATGATGACTGATTTATTTCCCGATTTGAGTAAGCCTGTAATAAAATCCATAGAGATATCCCTCCAAATAGCAGGTGGAATCAGAAGCGGTTGTAGTGTGCTAGGAGATTTGACTGTTTTTCCCTTGTTGCATTGATACACATCACATTCAATGACAAAATTACGAACGTCTTGTTTCATACCATCCCCCCCCAAAAAACGTTTGACCTTGTCATAGGTTTTGGTAAACCTGGAGTGCCCAACTGTGGGTGTAGCATGAAGCTCAGAAAGTACCGTGGATTTAAGTTTTGATTGTTTACTTAAATACAAATGGCCTTTGTATCAAATCTCATCATGGAGCCAAGAGTACCCTGGGGAAACTAGAGCATTGGACTGCAATTGTTGTATCAAATGCGAACTTTTGGGATCGTGTAGCCATTCCTGGCGAACGACTTGGAGCCAATCTGGTACAATGAAGGAGAGAGAAAAAAAGGGATCCTTCATCATCATATTTTCAAGAAAGTGCATCTGCAACCACATTGTCTTTGCCTTTCTTGTAAATGATCTCATAATCATATACAAAGAGCTTAGTCACCCATTTTTGTTGCTCTGGAGAGGAAATGCGTTGTTCCAGAGAGTACTTGAGGCTTTGATGGTCTATCTTAATTTGGAAGTGTTTCCCCAATAGATAAGTGCACCACAGATCAACAACATGCAGAAGAGCCAACATTTCCTTTTCATAGATTTATTTTCCCAGATTTCGTTCAGACAGTTGCTTGCTGGTAAAGGCCAAAGGCCAACCCTCTTGCATAAGGAAAACACCAATTCCTTTCTCTGAAGCATCACATTCCAGGACAAAGGTCTTTGTGAAATTAGAAAGGGCTAGGACTAGAGTGGTGCACATGGCCATCTTCAAGGTTTGAAAAGCTTGAGCAGCTGTTGGAGTCCATGTGAAAGAGTTCTTTTTTAGGAGTGCAATGAGAGGTGATGCAATATTTCCATAATTCTTAACAAATTTGCGATAATAACCTGTTAAGCCCAAAAATCCACACAATATTTTGAGAGTCTTTGGGTGAGGCCAATATTGCATAGCTTCAATCTTTTTAGGATCCACCCTAACGCCGTCCTTGCCAACCAGATGACCCAAGTACTCGACTTCTGAGGCACCAAAAACACATTTAGATTGTTTCAGGAAAAGTTGGTGCTGAGAGAGTAAATGGAGAACTCGATCCACATGAGAAAGATGGTCTGTCCAGGTTTTTCTATATATGAGGATATCATCAAAGAAAACTAAGATAAAATGATGCAAAAAAAGGATTGAAGACATGATTCATGAGGCTTTGGAAGGTGGAGGGCGAATTACACAAGCCAAAGGGCATGACCAAAAACTCATAGTGGCCCTCATGAGTTCTAGAGGTAGTCTTAGGAATGTCTTCCTCTTTCATATGTATCTGGTGGTAGCCAGAATGAAGATCAAGTCTAGTAAATAACTGGGCGCCACTCAATTCATCCAAGAGGTCATCAATGACAGGAATGGGAAATTTGTCTTTAATGGTAAGTTTGTTGAGTGCACGAAAGTCAAGACACATTCACCAAGAACCTTCTTTCTTCAGGACCATGACCAGAGGAGAAGAGTAGGAGCTCGTACCAGGGTGGATAATGCCTGAGTTAAGGAGTTCCTAAACCATTTTCTCAATTTCATTTTTTTGGGAAAAAGAGTGACGATACAAATGGATATTGGGAGGAATGTTTCCTGGTACAAAGGGAATGGAATGATCATGAACACCACGGGAAGGAGGGAGTCCCTAGGGAGTGGAAAAGACCACTTGATGTTTAGAGAGGATGGATTGGAGGTCTTGCGGCACCGAGGGTGTCTCTGTTGCTTGTATGGCATGTTGTTGGGAAATAATGCCATAATGAACTTTTTTGAGCATCTTTTCCATGCGATGGGAACTAATGATCTCAGGTGAACCGACAATGATGCCTTGGAACCTATATTAGTGGCCCTCCTAGTCAAATTGCATGGTTAATTCCTTAAAATCCATGAGAATGAGACCCAAATTACTTAGCCAGTCTACACCCAACACAATGTCGCAACTGCCCATGTCGATAGCAAGCATATGAGATTTTAGGTGGTAGTCACCAATTTGGAGACACACATTTTCAAAATGCCCTCCACATTTCATGGAGCCACCATTGACAATCATTATTTGGAAATTATTGACTGCATGGATATAGCAATGAGTTTCTTGGGAAATGCGACGATGACTAAAATTATGGGTGCTTCCACTTTCAACAAGAATGATGACCTTCCTATGCTTGATGTAACCGATTAGATTGAGGGTTTGGGGAGCAGAAAATCCAGTGAGAGAATTTAGGGAAATGACCGGTTCTACTTTAGGAGGGTTTGAGGGAGGGGTTATGTCAGTGGTTTAAGGTGAATTAGACACAAGGGGAGTTTCAACATCCTCTTCTGAAATATCCTCCGAGATAGCCATAAAAAGCTTTTGTTCCTTACACTCGTGTGTAATGTCCCTTTCCAAATAGGAGCTCCAGAGAAGAGGCTTAATGGTATAAACCACCCAATTAGACTATAGCCAGGGCCAAAGAGGGGTAAACAGGGTTACTAGAGGTCACTCCAGTCACATGTGTTATATTTAGAAAGTGTCATTGAGCTAAAAAGGGTTAAAAGCGATTTTAAGTCATTATGAGCTAAAAATAGAAGTCAACAGTGAATTAGGGTTTCAACAGTGAATTATGGTTTTGGAAGTCAACAGTGAATTAGGGTTTCATCATGATTTAGGGTTTTGAAAATCTATAAAAGAAGGGTCAGTGACCTGATTCATCATTCTGCAAATTATGACTTGTCATTAAGGAGAAGAGGCACATCTCAGGAGATATAGTTTAGTGGATTCCAGGAGGAAGACACCAGTTGGTTGATTTTGGTGTTGAGAGGCACACCCTAGTCATCGGGAAGATCATTCAGGTCTTCCATCATTCTTCAGCAGGAGTTACATAGTGTTCGACATCCAGGGTGCATTCATCAAAAGTGAGGGCGCAACTTCTGAGATGGATTTTAGTCAACTTATCCCATCCACAGAGAATTTCAAGATTTCCCTCCGACTCATTTGAGAGGAGGGAAAGGCACATATTTTTCCTAGTTCCTCATCAGATTTCGATGATGGAATCAAATGGGATGCATTTTCCAACTTGGATGTGCGACACTTTTGGTAGGCACATTTGGGGTTCTAGAGCGAGCATCAGACCAGATTCAGGGAAACCCTTCCGACCCATTTCCCAATAGACCAAGGTGATCGTTTTGATACATATCTCGTCCAATTTCGATGATGGAATCACTAGGACGCATTTTGACAAAAGAAGAGGGGCGCATTCCCCCAGGGGTATCCATCTGGGGCCCAGATTCATCAACAGAGGGGTCCGACAGATACCAGTACTAAGAACTAGAGCAGGGTGCATCATTTGGGAGAGTTTCCAGGCCATTCTGAGAAGTATATCTCCCAGGGCGAACTTTTCAGACTTCTAGCAGTTACCATCAGAGTTGCCATAGTCCTAGCGCATCCATTGATTCCGCAGTGCTCCCATATTCTGGGTATTATCTTTTAGTTGCTTATTTGTATTCCGACTAAGATCCTTTGTCTGTTGATATAGTCGAGTATTGTCAGTTTATTCAGCCACATTCAGCCATTTTGTAATCCACAAAGATATCATAATACAAACTTTGCAGTCCTTTGTCGCGTTTATTATTTGTATGATAATTTATATGTTGTAAACCATTGATCCTACATACACATTAGTAGTGTTTCCTAGACTAGCCAATTCATGATTATTACAGTGGTATCAGAGCTTTAGTCTTGCCATCCTGTGCCTAAATACAATGAGTGCAGCAGAAGACCCAGAGGGTCGTGAACATGTAGGTGACAAATATGTCACTTATAGCAGGCATAAGGAAAGAAGGCATAGGCATGATTTCCCCCCTTTTCCTCCTAGCTCAGACAAAGAGGAAGAGGCACACAAATAAGCATAGATAAGGGTAGAGCGTGAGGCTGAGCGCAAGGCAGAGAGGATGCTAGGAGACAGATATGAGCGACCAGAGGGCAGTGGCAAGGCCCCTGTAGATCCAGAGACAACTTTCATGCAGGTTATCAACGATATGTTAGCTAGTCAATGGACCATGTCTTAGTCCTTGGCATAGGTGGTTGATATATTGGCTAGAGTGGGCACCCCAGACACACAAGTCCCGCATGCAGCAAAGGGGAACTCAGGAGTAGGTAGTAGACCCCAGTCACCCTCTCGCACATACACCTATGCAAGTAGGATTACCATACCCTTGTTTCCCATTTTCCAGAGGGAACCCTCGATAGCAGTACCACCACCGATAGCACAGAGGCCACCCACTCATGCAGACGACATTGCAGAGTATAGGAGGGAGTACACAACATTGGGTTATGAATTCCATCAGGGCATGACCTTAGTCAAGTACTGTGGAATCAGACTCAAGAATCACCCCAAAGAGTTGCAGAGGGGAGGACCACAACAACAACAGGGGCATAACGTCAATTTCATCCGAAAATTTGGGAAACTCACCATCCCTTCTTTCAACAGATCGTCCAAATACATCGCCAGAGATTGGGTACATAAGCTAGACACGTATTACAAGCTCAACCAGATGACCGAGACAGAGGCCATCAGTTTCACGACCTTACACTTGGAGGGTGAGGCACACGAGTGGTGGTATCATGGAATGGTGACATTGGATCACAGTCAGATCACCTCCTATAGGGAGTTTACATATAGGCTCATGGACAGGTTTCAAAGGAAGGATCTTGAGATACACTTCAGGGATCTAGCCTAGTTGAGACAAACTGGCACAACAGAGGCATTCATCACAGAGTTTCAATGGGTAGCCATGGCAATGATAGATATATTAGAGCCCAGGATGATCATGATATTCACAGAAGGACTCACAAAGCCTTTGAGAGGATGGGTTTAGGCATATAGGCCTCCCACTTTGCAGGATGCCATCCTTCACACTCGAGATCTGGCAGACTCAGTGCCAAAGATTAAAACTTTATCCAAACCATTTTTGCCCCAGAGGGATCGAGACAGGAAGCCATTCCAGAGAGAATGGAAGGGAAAGGAGAAGTTGGATGATGAGACTAGGCGAGAGCTTATGACGAAGAAGCTTTACTTCAGCTGCAGAGATCCTTGGGTCCCATGCCACAGGTGCATGGGAAAGGGAGAGATTCATTATATTGAGGTAGCAACAGACAATGTGGACAACGAGGAGGAGGAGTAGGACAGTGGATCCACTAGTTCAGAGGAGGATTCAACACCAACAGAGGAACAACCTCCCCGTAGACCACTGACACCAACAGGAGCCCATCCTCCAGTAGTCCCACAACCGCCAGAGCAGGCTAACAGGAGGAAACTAGCAAAGGGAGGAGTCCTAGTGACCATTTTTGGTGTTCCCAAGTATGATACCCTCCGTATCAGAGGGATTATTCAGGGGCAATGGGTAATCACCCTGATAGATGGTGGGGCCACCCACAACTTCATCGACACTTCACTAGTATCAAGACGGGCACTTTAGACAGAGGAGTTTGAGGGGTTTGATGTTGCGGTAGTAGATGGCCACACAGTGGAGTGTCTAGACATAGATCAAAACTTAGAGATGAAGTTAGGAAACTACACAGTGAGAGACACATTTTATGTGGTTGACCTATTGGACACAGATGTGGTGTTAGGAGTTTAGTGGATGATTACCTTGGGAAAAATCACTACCAACTACCAAACCTTGGAAATGGGATTCAGAGATCAGGATGGGAAGAAGGTTGTTTTAAGAGATATGTCGACAGGAGCACCTGGGACAGTTTCAGCCAAGAGGATGGAGAGGATATTCAGACATGGGGAAGTAGCATATGCTGCAGAATGCTTGATCACTACTCAGAAGGATTCAAAAGGTCGACAATAGTACCATACCAAGATCAAGAATTTATTGGGACGACATTGATAGGTCTTTGAGGAAATTCCACCAGGGAGACCACCTGATAGGGGGTTTGAGCACACCATTGCACCAGTGAGACCAATTGATAGGGGTTTTGAGCACACCATTGAATTGGAAGAGGCCAAAACCTATGATCACTCTCTATCGCCATCCTAGGAGTTCGCGATGAGATAGAGAAGGGTAACTGCTAAATTCGTTAAATGTACACTTCGTGACTGAAGTAATAGCTCCATTTGCTTCTTCGGGCTTGTTCTAGTCAAGAAGGATGACACCATGAGGATGTGCGTACTGATTAATCGAGATTCCGGAACAAGAAAACCATCAAGAACCAAGCATTCTATCCCATACATTAACGAGTTGATGGATGAACCGCATGGAGCATTTTTCTTCTAAAAATGATCTATTGTTTGGATATCATCAAATCAACATACGAGAGTAGGACATAGAGAAGACTACATTTCAATGTCATTTTGGACACTTCGAAATTCCTCGGAGCAGGTTATGCCATTTGGGCTAACCAATGCACCTGCTACATTCCAGTCTTGCATGAACCATATATTCAGGGATCAGTTAAGGAAATCAGTCTTGGTTTTCTTCGATGACATCTTGATCTATAGCTGGTCATGGAAAGAGCATATGAGGCACCTGGATGAGGTATTGAGCATCATAGAGTCACAATCATTATATGCCAGAGAGTCCAAGTGCGGGTTTGGTATGACAGATTTTCTTTACTTATGCCACATCATCAGTGCACAAGGGGTACAGGTGCACCAAGAGAAGATCAAGGCCATTCTGGATTGGTCGACGCCCAGGAACGTGACAGAATTGAGGAGCTTCTTCAGGCTGTGTAGCTATTACAAGCGATTCGTCCGGGGTTTCTCTCATCTTGGAGCACCGCTAACATATATTACCAAGCATGGGGCCTTCATATGGACAGAGAAATCATAGGAAGCCTTTGATCACATGAAGGAATTCATGGGCACTTGTCCAGTGTTGGCACTACTAGACTTCACCTTGCCATTTGTACTAGAGTGTGACGCATCTGACGAAGGGATCGATGAAGTTTTGATGCATGGAGGACACCCCATTGTATTCAAAAGCCGGAATCTTATTCAACCTGAGAGGCTGTACTCCATTTATGACAAGGAAATGTTGGCAATCATGCATGCCTTGACCAAGTTCAGACAATATTTGGTGGGAAACAAATTCATGGTCAAGACTGATCACAACAGTTTGAAGTATTTCCTTGAGCAGAAGGACCTTAGTGAGCGTCAATAGAAATGGGTGACGAAGGTATAAGAATTCGACTTTGACATAGAGTATGTCAAGGGGAAGAAGAACATTGTGGCTAATACACTATCAAGGAGACCTACGACATGTTCTTTGATGGAGATTTCAACAGATTGGAAATCCCACTTGTTAGTGGAATATTCCAAGAACAATTTCTCTTGTGAGGTGATGGATGGGAAGATACAGGATGACCGGTATAGGGTCATTGACGATGCCATATTTTACAAGGATAGAGTCTACTTGGTGCCAAATTCAGGGCTCAAGAAGAAGATCCTCACCGTAGTTCATGATTCACCTCTAGCAGGCCATAAGGGGTTTTTCAAAACCTATAGACAGATCAGAGAGAGTTTCTCATGTAAGGGCCTCAAACAGGACGTTATGAGACATGTCAGTGAGTGTGTGACTTTCCAGCAGAACAATTTAGAGCATGCTCTTCCAGCAGGGCTACTTCAGCCACTCCCCATTCCATAACAGAAATGGGAGAGTATATCTATGGACTTCATCACAGGTCTACCCAAGGTCTAGGGTAAGGACTGTATCTATGTAGTGGTCGACAGATTGACCAAGTTTTCTCACTTCTATGCCATACCGACAAATTACAACGCAGTTCAGGTAGCGGAGATTTTCTTCAGGGAGGTCTTTAGATTTAATGGGTTGCCGAAGAACATTGTCAGTGACAGGGACATTTGGTTCATAGGGACATTTTGGAGAGAGTTGTTTCGGTTGGTGGGGACAGAGTTGACACCTAGCACCGACTATCACCCTCAGACAGATGGGCAGACCGATATTGTCAACAAGTGGGTTGAAGGGTAATTGAGGAACTATGTAGGAGGACATCAACGAATGTGGGTAAAGTAGTTACATTTAGGAGAACATTGCTACAACACCACCTTCCACATGTCCATTGGTATGACACCCTTCCGAGCATTATATGGATATGATGCTTCCAGTTTGGTAGACTTGGTCTTTGGGGAGAGCAGAGATCCCAAGGCCAAGGATTGGATCATAGAGAGTCAAGAGATTCTCAAGTTGTTGAAAGAGAACCTGCAGACGATGCAAAACTGACAGAAGATAAGTGTGGACAGGCATAGGATAGAGCGCAACTTTGAGTTTGGAGATTTGGTTTTCTTGAGACTCCAACCCTATAGACAGTCATCTATGAAGAAGAGTGGGGCCGAGAAGCTCAAGCCTAGATTTTATGGTCCTTACAGAATCATGCGTCGAGTAGGTGAGGTTGCTTACGAGATAGATCTTCCAGAGGGGAGAAAGATTCATAACGTATTCCACGTGTCTTGCATAAAAAAGGCAGTGGGACAATTCATTAGCACATCCGAGGAGATTCCCCCATTGGACGAGGAGGGATAGTTGGACTTAGTTTCGGAGGAGGTTTTGGAGTTCCAGGAGCGGAAAATGAGGAGCAGTGTCATCGGAGAGTGTTTGATCAGATGGAGAGGGCTTCCAGTAGAGGATGCTACTTGGGAGAGTGAGCAGGTTTTGCAGCACCCTGGACTGGTATTGCTTGAGGACAAGCAATTTCGGGAAGGGAGGACTGTAATGTCCCTTTCCAAATAGGAGCTCCAGAGAAGAGGCTTAATGGTCTAAACCACCCCATTAGACTATAGCTAGGGCCAAAGAGGGGTAAACAGGGTTACTAGAGGTCACTCTAGTCACAAGTGTTATATTCGAAAAGTGACATTGAGCTAAAAAGGGTTAAAAGCGCTTTTAAGTCATTATGATTTAAAAATAGAAGTCAACAATGAATTAGGGTTTCAACAATGATTTAGGGTTTTGGAAGTCAATAGTGAATTAGGGTTTTAACATGATTTAGTGTTTTGGAAAGGTATAAAATAAGGGTTAGCGACCTAATTCATCATTATGCAGATTATGACTTGTCATTGAGGAGAAGAGGCGCATCTCAGGAGAGATACTTCAGTGGATTCCAGGAGGAAGACACTAGTTGGTTGATTTCGGTGTTGAGAGACACACCCTAGTCACCGGGAATATCATTCAGGTATTCCATCATTCTTCAGCAGCAGTTACACAGTGTTCAACAGCCAGGGCGCATTCATCTAGAGTGAGGGAGCAACTTCTGAGAGGATTTTTAATCGATTTATCCCATCCATGGAGAATTTCGAGATTTCCCTCCGACCCATTTGAGAGGAGGGAAAGGCACATATTTTTCCTGGTTCGTCATCAAATTCCGACGGAGGAATCAACTCGGACGCATTTTCCAGACTTGGATGTGCGCCACTTTTGGCGGGCACATTTGGGGTTCCAGAGAGAGCATCAGGCTAGATTTAGGGAAACCCTTCTGACCCATTTCCCAATAGACCAAGGAGATCGTTTTGATACATATCTCATCCGATTCCGATGGTGGAATCACTAGGACGCATTTTTCCAGAAGAAGAGGGGCGCATTCCCCCAGGGGTATCCATCTGGGGCCTATATTCATCAGCAAAGGGGTCTGACAGATACCAATACTGAGGACTAGAGTAGGGTGCATCATTTGGGAGAGTTTCCAGGCCATTCCGAGAAGTATATCTCCCAGGGAAAACTTTTTAGACTTCCAGCAGTTACCATCAGAGCTGCCATAGTCCCAACGCATCCATTGATTCCGCTGTGCTCCCATATTTCGTATTATCTTTTAGTTGCTTATTTGTATTCTGACTAATATCCTTTGTCTGTTGATCTAGTTGAGTATTGTTAGTTTATTCAACCACATTTAGCCATTTTGTAATCCACAAAGATATCATAATACAAACTTTGCAGTCATTTGTCGCGTTTATTATTTGTATGATCATTTATATGTTGTAAACCATTGATCCTACATACACATTAGCAGTGTTTCCTAGACTATCCAAGTCAGGAAAATTACATCGTGGCCTGAAAAATATTTTTGATCACAATTATAAAAAATGCCTTTGAGTTGGCGTTCAACCATTTCAGCCCTGGTCAATTTTTGGATCTTTAGTGGAGCAGAGGGAGTAATGGGATTTATTGGTTTAGTGCGAGGGATAAAGGGGGGTTTCCAGTTTTGAGAAGATACAACCTGTTGTGCTTCTTTGTCTCTTTTAGTAGCATCCACCCAACTCTGAGGCCAAGCCATGAGGACATGGGCACGAATCACATCCTTGAGGCCATTGATAAAAAATTCTCGGAAAAAGGCATCAGACATGCCCTCTGTCCAAAAAGCCAGGCGCTCAAAAGCAGCTATAAAGTCTTCCACTATTCCAGATTGTTTCAACTTTTTCAAACAACCTAAATGGTTGGTGTTAGTGTCAAAGCATTCATAAAGCTCTTCCACAAAGTGTGTCCAAGAAATATACCCTTGACGAGAAGTTTTTCTTCATTGCCACCATTGCCAACGTTCTTGATCTAGATGGAGAACACCATATCGGAGTTTGGCCAAGTCACGTGTAATGTTGTATAAAGAGAAATACTATTCCATTTGGGTTACCCAACTAGTGGGATCCGAGCCATCAAATTTGGTCACATCCACCCGCAGAAGGCGTAGGTCACATTGAAAGTGATGGGGCTGAAAATTATGGGAACGAGAGGAAGTTTCAGCATCATTATGTGGAGGTGGGTTAGATAAAGGGTTATCTGCAGGGATATGCATCTTTGTGCAAATCATCGAAACGATAGATTCAAGCTGGGTAGTCATATCTTGTTTGAGTTCCACGATTGAGGCGGCGATGGAGGACTGCATGGTTGTATTGATGGCGACAACATTGACACTGAGTTGCTTCACTTCTTGTTGGGTCTCTGTGAAATTAGAATTCAACGTATTGAAACGAGCTTCCAAGTCTTGGCTACGGGTATGGGCCACGATGACAAGGGAACCGAAATGGGGTGGGTGGAGTCAAAAATTTTGTTGAAAAATGATATGTATGAATGTGATGAGGGTGAAGAGATAAATCCAATGGAATAGGTCTCAAATAATGATACAAAAATTTCCAGACTTTGTTTTTACACCTGCGGAGTTATACTCCTGATGAAATGCCCAAATGCTTAACCAGGAAGAAATGTGTAATGATTTGGCAACCCGAACACAGCTGCATGACAATAGATATTCTCTGTTTTAATTTTTTTGTTTTCATCCCCAAGGGTTAGGCATTCAAGGGTTTTACAGACAAGGGTTTTCCTTATGCTATAGCTCTCTGATATACATGAGGGGTCCAACAATAATACTTGTCCCAATATCTCAGGGCACCAACTAAGGAGTCTAGACCGTGCCCTTATTCATACTACCTGACTACCCAAGTACTAGAGAGTATCTTCCCAAGTGTTGTTCTTGGTGGCACTATAACAGTCAGGCGGTCAATCGATTTATCTAAAGAGGGCTTCAGGTAATCTAGGTCGATCTGTACACAGGTGTTGTCTGATGCGCTACCACTCGAAGGGGTACCAACAAGGGTTACAAGGGTGGCCAACAGAGGTGCACTTAAGTACCACTTGTATTTCCTGTGTCTATGAATCCCTCAACCGTGGGTTTATGCACGTAACGAAAAATGTTTGTGGCTTAAAGACGTCGGAATACGTCTCTACCCTGAAAAAAAATTAACCCACAATTTCTGCCGAGGAAAGTGCTCTGATACCACTTGTAATATTCCATATATAAAAAGTATGCAGAACATAAATAAAATGCTAGAAATGGAAGATAAACAACAATATAACTAGAACAACACCACAATAACACTGAAATGATATCAAAATAACACTAGAAAGAGCACTTTGATTCTGAGAGCAATGTTCACGGGCCTCTTCGAGGGGGAAACCTCCAGTCGAGCAGAGCTATATTAAAATAATATCCAAGCTAGGGTTCTCATACCCTCGAATCCTATTTATACTAAATATGTCTATCAAAAGAACCATATAGAGGAAGATCCTTCTAGAAGTGGAAGATTCTATTAGGTCTTCTTCCATTCGACTTATTCTACTTTATTGCAAGGCCTTATTAATATTGACCTTTATTACATCTGAATATATTGTTCTACCTATGTGCGGGTTTGGTCCCTAACAGTCTTCTTAAGAAATCCACCTCGTCTTGGAGCTGGCTTATCAGGGCTCGGTGTTGAGACAACATTTCCATTGTGAATATTAGGGTGGTGATGTGTGAATCCAGTCTCATGGCTAGATGTTGGGTGGTGATGAAATTGTCGTCCACCATCTCCTCCTCTTGGTAATCCTGACCTGGACATTGATCCATTCTAGCGATTCCACTAGCTGGCGTGAATTTTTTGAGGTTTTTGATGTAATCTGTGCCTACGATTCCACTTCTGTTGCCTGGGCAAAGGCCTTGAGAGTGTTGTTGGGCTTTGGTCGTGCTTTCTAAGGCTACTTCTATTTTGTCTAGAATGTTGCTAAGAAAATCCAATACCAATTGGATCCTTTTCCTATCTCCCTCTTTAGTTCCTCCACTCTAGATGTGCCTGTTATTCCCTTTTGTCCATCCAATACTATCGCCGTGCTCTTGAATTGTAGCCTTCACCTTGTTTGTTTCTGTTTAAACTCTGGCTTGAAATTTCGGGGCTCTTCCTGTCTCCTGTAATTATTTTTAAATAAATTACCTTCCTATGGGTGTATAAACAGTGAATCCAACTCTGTCCTCCTTGAAATCCCCACATGACATTCATTCTTGAATGTTCTAGATGGCGCCCCTGGGATGAGGTGTACTTATTTTCCATCTTCTGCATGCTTTGGAGCCTTACATCTATCGTTTCCAAATTTGTTAGATCACGTGCCATTAATGGAAGGGTAAGGGGAGAGAAAGAGGAGCGAGGTGGGAGTGACTTCAAGTGCAGGATCCCATGGGGGTTGAACCTTTTTTTGCGCTTGAAATCCCAATTTTTTGGCTGCGACGTACTGCTTCTCACAATCCTGGATTTGGCGAAGTAAACTAATCCCCCGGGTTTGTCGGGAGTTTGTCCTGACCCATTGTTGTGCTGGAGAGCCATGTGTTCTTGGCTGCTAGGTGGAATGCTGACGCGGACGATCTGGGTCATTAGCATGGTTAAGGGGGGGCTAGAAATGCGGGCCTACCCAAAACTTCCAAGTGACCTATGATTTTACCTATGGATTTGTTATCCTGTTCATCTTCTCTCCAGTTGTTGGCTCATCAGACATGATAGAAGAAGGGGCGAATGCTCGAGAGTGTGTCCCTAGTTCTGTCGATGATTCTTTTGAGAATTGAGTTCTTTGGGTTTGTGCTTTTAATGAAGTTCCTGATGATCGTCTTGGAGTCACCTATTATGATCAACTTGTTTATTTGATGATCCTTCACTATTTGGATCCCTTTGAGAAGTGCTTATGCCTCTACTGAATTATTTGTGGTAGTTCCTAGATTCCATGAATAAGTTAGCATCCTTTGTCCTCTAGGGCCGAACATAACCCCTCCCGCACCTTTCTCCCCTGGGTTCCACTTAGAAGCGCCATCAAAACATAGAACATGACTTTTTTTAGTATTTAGCCATCTTGTGAACTATTGAGGTGAGTACTGAAGCTACCAGTATGAAGTATTTTTTGGAGAACATATGGATGGGGCTTCTGGAAGGGTTAGGTTTTTTAGCCAATCTTCTTCTTCTACTCCCAACATATCCCTTGCTTGGATGGTTTTTTCTTGGACGATAAAAATTCCCTTAGTTGACTGATTGCATTTATCGCTACTACTAGGGTGGAAATGGTTTTTTCTTTGAAAATTCTTTTATTTCTTGTCAGCCTTATTTTCCAGAAGACAAATTTTATCGATGCCTTCCAGGCTCGACTGAGATTTGATTTCCCCTAGAGTGATCCTTTGTAATTTTTTTCCCATTTGCCAATCAGGCTTCTACTGCTTGTTGGCCTGGAAATTTGGGGGATTAATTCGAGGTAAATGTTGTTCATCACCTGTCTGGTGAAATTTCAATAAAGGAACGAGTGATCGGTGCTTTCCAGGATATTGGCACACAAAGAATACCTAAACGGGCCCAGAAAACCTCTTTTGTTGAAGTTCTCACCTGTTAGGAGTTTATTATGAGCCAGTTTCCAGTAGAAGATGTTTATTTTTGGAAGGCTATTTGTGTTCCAGATCTCTTTCCAGATGGATGATTTGATTCAGATATCAACACCTTCTAGTAGCTGCTTGTAGGCCGATTTCATTGAGTACCCCTCTTTTCCCGAGCTTTTGTCGTCCTTTTGACTAAGGCAGACTAGGGTGGTACCAAAGATTGCCAGGAGGAATTGATTAGCCTCGTCTCTCAGGAGAGGAGGTACCTCACCCAGATTCCAAATTTCCCAATTACCTCCAAATGCTAGTTTGAGATATCATGGAGGGTGGATCTTCCTTCAGAGGACAACCAGAGCTTGAATTGGTTCAGAGAAGGGATACTTGAGAGGATCCCCCTCTCTGAGAAGTTGTCCTCCCAAATCTTGATTTCTTTTCCATTCCCTTGGTTCCAATTGAGGCAGAATTGTATTGACGAAACAAACGCCCAAATAATATTCTATATGGGGGAGCCTGCTTGCCCAAGGTCTACTTCTTCCATGCATATTTTTCCGTTTTTGGACAAGTACTTGTTGCAAAGTGCTTTTTTCCATCATTATTTTTCACCTGTGATTACATGCTAGATTAACTTGGCTCCCAGAGCTAATTTTATCTTTTCCGGGTCTCTTATTCCCAACCCCCCATTTTATTTAGGAGCACAGGAAATGTCCCAATTAACCATATGGATTTTTTTTTCGTTATCCTTGCCTCCTTGCTAAAGAAATCTTCTTGTGATTTTGTCCATTTCTTTCTTAATTCCAGCTGGAGCGTAGAGGGATGAGAATTGGAATATTGGGAAGGAAGAAATAACTTATTTTATTAAGACTACACTGCCTATTGGGTTTAACCACGTGGCTCCCCATATTTCAAATTGATCTTTAAGTTTTTGGAGGATCACCTGCCATGCCTCCCCGGGGAGGGATTTGATGCTGATGGGCGTACCTAGATACTTGAAATATTTCCAGTTCGTCGTGAAGGGGAATTGGAGGATGTGGGATATTCTAGCCATTGATCACGATTTTACGTTCCATGCATAAATTTGGCTCTTAAGTTTGTTGATAATCCCTCCCAAAGCTTGTTCATACTGGTCGAGGACTAGTTTAAATATTTGAGCCATTGTTTGGGAAGCTCCCCCAAGGAGGAGAGTGTCATCAATGAATTTTGAGTTCTTATCCTTCTAGCTCCCCTAGCAATTTTAAAACCAGGGATGTTACTGGTGGCCATTTCTTGCTCCAATATTCTGTTTAGAGTTTCTTCCATGAGACAACATCAGAGAGAGGGAACCCTTGTCTGAGACCTCTTGAGGCTTGGAAGAATGTAGTGGGGCGAACGTTGATCAACGACACTATCCACAGGGATGAAATACAGTCCTTGATCCAAGAGATAAAGGAGCTATGGAAACCGAATTTGTTTAGCACCTCATAGAGGAATTCATTCTTCACTCTATCAAAATCATTTGCCATATCAATTTTGATGATCATTCCTTTTTCTTTATTCATGACACTAGTGTGAATTGCTTCCTGGACTAGGATTATGTTGTCCCAAATTTGTCTTTTAGTCATGAAGCCCCCTTGGTTTCAAAGGATTATCCTTGGGAGGAGATGTTTTAACCTGTTGGCGATAATTTTGGTGATAATTTTGTAGGAGACATTGCAAAGGGATATGGGACGAAAACGATCAAAAGTGTTTTCATTTTTGGCTTTAGTGATCAACGCAAGGAAGGAGTTATTGGTGGCTCCTCCTATCTTGCAGGTAGATTGGACATATCTAATCATGCGAAGTAGGTCCTTTCTAATGATTTCCCAACAATTTCGGTAGAAGTGAGTAAATCCATCTGGCCTGGGTGCTTTATCTGGATCGAAGTGGAAGACTACCACTCTAACTTCCTCTTCAGTGATTGTCTTTGTCAGATCCTGATTATCCTGATTTGTTATCAACTGGGGGATCAAATCAATGAACTGCATCCTCTGGTATTTATTATTTGCTCCATCCTGGGTATAGAGAATTTTGAAATGAGAGGATGCTTCCTTTTATATCTCATCAAAGGAGTTAATTAACTCTCCTATGGTTGTTCTAATTTCTTCCACTGAATTCTTATGTTGTTTAGCTTTGGCCTACCTATGGAAAAAATATGTATTTTTGTCCCCTGCATGTAGCCACAGGGCTCTAGAATTTAGTCTCCATTCCTTTTCCTCGTTGTGGAGTGCCATCAAGTAGTTTTGAAAATGAGTTTTCTCCTGCTTGAGGTGTCTGTAGTGAACTTCCTTGTCTTCAATTTCAATGTGTAGCTCTTCTAATTTCTGTTTGTGTCTCTTTACTTCTTCCTTTGTGATAATGAGGGAAGCTTTGACCCATTCCTTTAAAGATTGCTTTGTTTTTTTTTTCCATTTTTTGTTCCCAAATATACACAGGGGTTCCGTCCACCCATGTAGACCATGCCGAGGAGATTAGCGGAAGGAAGTCCGATGAATCCAACCAGAGAGGGTTGAATCTGAAAGGAATGGGGCCCATGTTTTCGGGATTTGATAAATTAAGAGCTATAGGATGGTGGCCTAATATTCCCCAAGAGACAATTCGGGAGGATATGGTAAGTGGGAGGAAGAGGAGAGGGCTATGGATAAGGAAACAATCCAGTCTAGCAGCTATGTGGCC
Source organism: Picea sitchensis (assembly GCA_010110895.2). NCBI lineage: Eukaryota > Viridiplantae > Streptophyta > Pinopsida > Pinales > Pinaceae > Picea > Picea sitchensis. The sequence continues at coordinate 9,224 of SNQJ01S0012368.1, read as the reverse complement.
CACCCCTGTCCTTTTGTTGGTCCAAGTATATTTCCCTTTGGAGGGCTGGACGTCAAATATATCTAGGTCCGAGATCAAATCCTCCAAATGTTCCCTTAATTGGTCTATAACAGAGGACCCTCCCTTTTTCTCCCCTTGGTGGAGAGTAGTATTGAAATCCCATGCAATAATGCAGTTTTCTTGGGTATCTAACTCTTTTAATTTCATTAGCGTTTCCCAACAATCCCTCTTTTCCCAGTAATTGTTAGGCATATAAACATTGCAGATAGGATAGATAATACATGTTTGGAGATGCTTTAGTTTTACCATCGTCCAATGAGTTGAGTCCACTCTTTGTTCCTCCTTGAAGATTTGAATGTTCGAAATTGTACATATCCCTCCCGAGGCGCCTCTTGAATTCAATGATGTTCCGCTATTTGGTTTCCAAATTTGCTTCATTTCTCTAAGGGCCTCATCGCCCTGGAGTTTCGTCTCTTGGATTAAGAGGATTTGGGGCTTTTCTATCCCATGGCTTATTTTTTTTCCCTCTGGCCCAGACCTCTGCAATTCTAGGAGACTACCTTCATTACTTACTATTGTGATTTGGTGCCCCTCCCTTCGTGGGTTGAGACTTCCCCTTTGTTGGTTGGGATTTTCCATTTTCCCCTTCTTTCCTGAGGATTTATTCCAATGTTGGTTGGGTTCTTAGATCTTTGTCCTGGGTAGTCTCTTTTTCTCTTCTTGTTTTATTTTTTCTCCTTCCTGCTTTCGTGGTTCGAGGGTTCTTTGGGATTTCTATATCCGTTTATTCTCCGGATTCTTCTTGACTCTCTTCCTCCAATGTTTGATGAATAACTTGGTGTTGGGGGTCTGGATATTCTGGGGGGATCTCAGGTACTGCATCTTTATCCATGATGTTTTATTTTGTATTTTCCTTTGAGCTAATCAACTCTGTTTCCAAAGTTTCCAAGGGTTCATACCTGTTTTTGTTGCTTCCGGCTTCATCTTCGATTGCTATAGGATATTTCCCTTTACTTGGCGAGGGGGGTATGGAAATTTTTTTTCTCTCCTGTTGCGGGTTGCTTGCTCTAATTGTATTTTTATTTCTTTTTTCTTGTTTCCATTTCTCAAGAGCCTTGTTTTCTGGGTGCTCCTGGGTTGCCTTAGGACAGTTTTTGGCGAAATGACCATATTCATGACAATATTTGCACTTAAATGGGAGTTGTTCATAATCCCACCATTTGGATGTAATACCAACCATCCAGGATGAGATGGATTACTTCTAGAATCCCTTTTTCTAGATCCACTTCTACACACAACCTTGCACAATATTGCAGTCCATCTCGTGGTTCGACTCGATCGATGAACCTTCCCAGAGCATTGCCTATATTTTTTATTGTTTCATCATTCCAACAGTGGAGGGGTAAGAAGGGGAGCCTGAACCATACTGGAACATCAGAGGGGATATCATTCTATGGAATGAATTATAGAGTCCATTTTTTCAAATACATCCCTTTGGTTCCCATGAAATATGGGCCATTTCTAAAGATCAAGTCTC
>SNQJ01S0012367.1:152688-202423 GCA_010110895.2 Picea sitchensis | reverse complement strand
TAATCTGCACCACACTTAGTTCCCTCTCCATATAAAGGGATTAGTCAAAACACATAGGCACTTAGGGGGTTTAAAATCATTATTTCCTCTTTTGCTTTCATTTTTCCACATGGATGGCTTGCTTTGACTAAGAGTATAAGTTGAAATCATTTGTAATCACGTAAAACTTGCATTGGGACCAGAATTTGGATAACAATCGTTAGTATGCTCTTCTCTCACACTTCAAAGCAGCCTTGAGGATCAAAAAAAGGTTGTAGGACAATTTCATCTCCCTCAAAAAGACTAAAACCTTTAGGAGAGGACAACAACCCCCTCGGGACTCCTCTTAGTTTATTTTTCAAACACATCTCAAGATTGTAACAGGCCCATACATGCCCACATGCTACAAAGATAGGATAGTGTTGAAATTGAATTTCTTAGATTAAATCACTAGGGAAGTTTAAAGGTTTTGTAATGGGCCCATACATGCCCACATGATCACAATCTAGGATAATTTTAAATCTTTCTTAGATTAAATCACAATAGGGAGTTAAAGGAATAGTAAAGGACCCACATGTCCACATGCTAGCTTCCTAGGGACTTTTGAATTATGCAAGGTTGTACCAAAAGCATTTAGTTAATTAGGTAATCAACACTTGTAAGGACCAAGCGAAGTCCACATGCAGCAAGGTGACACCTAATTCATTAAAACATTGGCACACTTTTCACTCATTCACACACAAAAGTCACTTATCACTCACATAGTTTTCATCTCGAAACGTGGAGGTCAAAGTAATTCTCCTCAAAAAGGATTCTGAAACACCCCACCCATTTTCTTGACGGAACTATCCACTCCCATTTAATTTCAACGAGATTGGCTCACACCCCCAATCTCTCAAACAAACCACATCTAAAAATTTTCTAAAAAATCACTAAGTTTTCCTCCACAGGAGGTGCCAATTTTTTTTTTTTATTCTAGGTATGATTTCGGGGATAGGCATCCAAATAACTCCCCATTATCTAGTTCTCACATTGTCAAAACAATAGAAGTTGTCAAATAGGGAACTAAAAATCCTCCAAGTCAAGTGTTCCTAACACCATAAGGCAGGGAGATACCCGTGAAGGGTTGAAGTCCGAGGTCTGGTTGTTTTGTGCATCCCCCCTTGAGGCATCCACCTCTTGGACGAGATCCATCCCATGACCCATTTCTTAAGCCGAAAATCTAAATGCCGCACTTTGACCGAGGTACCTAGTGACCAAATTTTAGGACATCTACCAGGTGGCAATTGTGGGCTGCAATTGCACCTTGTTCGGATTTTGTGTGGCTATTGGGAAATATCACCATCTCTTTCTGGATATGCCCCCTTTACCCCTCATTATAACTAATTACTTCATCCTTCACTAGTTTCTCTTTCGATGACTTCAGACCCCACTGTTGAGTACTATTGGAAGGTCCAGTGTTATTTGAGAGGAAGGATGTTACGTCTTTTAGGACATGAGAATTTGTTTTCTTTGATCCCCCACATGGAAAAAACTCACTTATCCACATATATGCTTCTTTTTCAAAATACTTTACGTATGATGCACTTCTGATTACATTTGATTTAGATATATATCGTGTAAAGTTCAAAAATTGCAGCAAACGTTTTTGTTTATTTATTGCTCTCACCACCATCCACACACATCCACTCAGCTAGTTAGACATCATAGGGGACCCACAGAACCCCCGTCGTTCTAAACGCTTGTTGAACCTCCCTCCTATTTTAGGGGAGTTCCTAGTCTTGCCAACTTATCGGCTCCACCTTCTCACACCCTGATGAGTGCCACTATCTTAGGATCAGCTTTGCTTGGTTCCACCTTACTTGGGTCCACTTCCCAAGGGCCACCGTCCACTCACTCTCCTTTACATGGAAGCAGGGGACCAACTTCCTCTCAAGGGGGAAGTACCAACCCACCTAGCCCCCCTCAAGGGTCAGGTTCACAGAACACTCATGCCATGGCTAAAACTAATCCTCCAACAACACTCAAGATGCCATATTTGGCCTCTCTTAACATACCAGATCTAAGAAAACTCACAAATGATCCTATATTTCATGACCCCACATGGCCTGCAATGCCTACTAACCTACCTTCATACATCCCCAAGTTTGAAGGAAAGGCAGGGGATGACCCTGCCAACCATGCCATGAATTTCCACTTATGGTGCTCTTCCAACAACATTATGGATGATTCCATCCGACTACAATTATTTCAACGCGCGCTCACTAGCCCATCATCCAAATGGTATGTAGATGAAAAATCGGGGTCCCATGCGACTTTTGAGTCCTTAGCCAAAACATTTTTGACCTTTTTCCAATTACCAATCCTCCATGACAATGGTCTTGAACTACTCTCTAATTTTAAACAAACCTCAGCCACACAGATTTCTGATCACATTCACGAGTGGCGTCGACGACGTAGTTTGTGCGAAGCCAAAACCACCAAACAACAATGTCTTGACTAGTTTCTCAGATCACTTTTCTCTCTCCTCGGTAAAGATGTAGCTTCCACCTTCCCTCAATAAGAAGAAGAAGCCATTAGTAAGGCTCAACAATATGACCTCATCTATTCACAATCTGGGTACTTGTACACAGTACTTCCTGACCTCCCAAAAACAGTGCCATTTGGCCAAGACAAGCTCGGGATGTCTCACTCAGTAGACGGATTGATTGGTAGTACCACACACCACAATCCACAACCCCCACAACCACTGATGTATGGAACACCTCAATATCCACCGGCATATGGGGGAACCTCTTATTACCCTCCACCCCCTTATCAACAACCATACCCTGTTGTTATTCGTCCACCCATCAGTAGGCCAATGATGGCACCCACAATACACCCACCAATCCAAACAAGTTCTGGTGCTCCCTCTACCTCAGCTTATACTCTAAGTACTAGAGAAAGTGCCATGCCTTCCTATGTACCTTATAGATTATTACCCCCACAGAATTTGTACTTTCCATTCCCTGTTCCTCCACAGCCCATGGCTCCCCCACACCCTCACGCTGGGGTCAATTTTGTTCAACCCTCTCCCCTTCAACAATATCAAAATTTTGAATAGATGAATATGAAAAATCCAACCCATCATTCGAATAATGCCAAAAAGAAAGGAAAAAATAGGAACAATAGCAACCCAGGTCAAGGCGGGAATCAGCCCCCATAGAACCAATCTACTGGGGGCAACCAGAATCAAGGGAATCAGAACACCCAGGGGGGCAATAAAAATAGGCATCAAGGGAAAAATAACAATAATATTCGAACCAAATTCCCTTGTGCCCTTTGCAGTGAGTTCGCTCATTATACTCATCATTGCCCCCAAATCGTTGATTTTAAAAGGATGAAAGATTCAGGAAATGTACCACATCCTCCATCACTGCCTGCCCCTCAGCAGGCCCCACAACAATACATGCAACAACCACCCCCAGTCATGTTGCAAAACCCCATTCCACACCAGGGTGTGATTAACACCAAATAGGATATACAACCTACCCCACCACTGTTGGGACAATATCTCAACCCAAACAATCTTACAGATCGCACTATCCTCCTCACTAGTGAGGAGGAAGTCCTTCTACAGACACTTAGTCATCAATACCGTGCACCCACTGAGTCTCCTCCCATTCCCCCAGAAACAATCCCAGCACCAACGGGAACCTCGTTGGTGATTCCTCACCCTAACATGGACACACCTCTTTCACATCCCTCGCATCCCATTGCGCAGGAATGTCCACAACCCGCAGGCTAGGGCAGCTCATAATTACAGTTTGTTCGATGACTTAGCACAATCCTTGGCTACCATGTCAGTCTTAGAAGTCCTTCAAACTTGTCCCACTCAGCAAAAATCATCACTTTCCACCTTGGGAGAAGTCGACCCCGCAGATACTCAACTCATCACATTTTACCTCGACAACGGAGAACCTCGCCTCCCCTCTCTCATTGCTTTTCAAATCCCGGTGAAAATTCGGAACATTACAGTTCATCGGTGCATCATCAATGAAGGTGCATCCAAATGCATTATGTCCAAGTCTGTATGGCAGAAACTTGGTTCCCCCGAACTCATACCATCTGCCATTACCTTAAGAGCTTATGATGGATGACCATCTTCTCCTAAAGGGCTCCTCCAAAATGTCCCTATAGAACTCGGGGGAAAGACCATTCTCATCGACATTGAAGTTATCAATGCCCCACTCGATTATAATATCTTGTTCGGTCGTAGCTACATGTATGCTATGAAGGCAGTTGCCTCTTCCATCTTTCGAACCATGATGTTCCCCCATAATGGGAAGATCATTACAATTGACCAAGTCTCACATTATGAGCCTAACCCTTCTGCCAACATCGATAACATTCTCCCTCTCATCCACACAAATCCTGGAGCATACCCACTCATTGAAATGGGTCCCGGAATTTTCAAAGACCCATCATTGTTAGGAACTTACCATGGTGCACCACCGTTCCTTCATCCTTCCAATCAGGTATGTGTCGTATCATCCAAAGGAACTGACATGGAGGATACCCTTCCTCCCAGGGAGTCTTCTATCATATCTGACATCCCACTAGTCACATAGCTCCTCCCTCACGAGCCTCCTACAAACTCATCGATTCCACCAGTTCACGATTTCACCTCTCCCCAAGGCCATATCCCATTTTGGGAGACATTTCCCCCAGCCATTACTCAAATCCCCTTCTTCTACCCTCCACCAGGCGTACAATCTTTCCAAGTAGCCGCAACACTTACCCTCCCTAATATGGCGTTGGGAATTCCATTTTGGTATTTACATCCACCAGAGATGGTTCCTCAACCATCCCTTCCCCCCCAAATGAAAGGAATCCCAATGAATATTCCCATACTCACTCCCACCATACCCTCTACACCCCCACTCACTCACTTCCCTACCACAGCTGGGGGCAGGTGAAAGAAGAAGGAGCCCACAACTCCACTCCCCCCACGTGTCCAACCTCCTTGCGCGCTATGTGAGAAAGATGGACACCCAACTAAGAAATGCCCATCTCTACCCGAGTTACGTAAACTAATTCAACTCAATAAAACACCATCACCACTCGTCATTGTAGCAAGTACTGTCTCTATCTCCCCTAACGCAAGTAACAAAGGGCTATGAACCAAATTCGCTTGCACCATATGTTCTGAATATGGCCATTATACACACTATTTCCCAGCACTACCTCAATTCTGGCAGACATTAGTCGTAGAACGCCAAAGCTTCCAGTACGAACCCAACCCAGCTACATCATCCCTACCAAACATCACTAACATCCATTATGTCATGACTTTAGTCAATGAATGTATGAGATTCCCTTGCTCTCTATGTGAATCCTTAGATCATTTTACATAACAATGTCCTATGATCATTGAATACAGGTAATGCCAATCGACCCTAATTCAAACCCCTGCACCCCCTACAGAATCGATGATTAACCTTACCTCATCACTAGAGATTCTTCATATCATTTCTCCTGAACCAGAGGCACTCCCTATTCCTCTGTGGTTCTTGGATGACTTATCCGAGGATTTACCCCCAAATCCCCCCAATTCTCCCATTCATTTCCCTACGGAAATTTTACATCCAACTACCATTGGTAGTCCTCAGTACCTTGATATTTGGTTTATGTCAAGTGAACCATCGCAATCGCATTGCATCGTTCCCCCTGCTTCTTCATCCCCAAAGGACAACCACATGGTGAAAGTCACCGATATCACTCTTTATGATCCCTTGTATTCCTACCAATTCCACTGTGACGAGGACATGCTCGAAGAATTAAACACCCTAGACTACCCATGGGATGCGCTACACCATAGAGTGCTCTTCTTTCCACAGGAATCCTTCACGCCTCCTAACCAACACCCCATATACATAGTCAAAACCAAGGATTTATCCCATCGGGGCATATCGACTAGTTCAAAAACCCCATCCTTGCCCCTTATGCTTTTGAAGAAGGCAACATGGCCAACATTTCCCCGACCCTCAAAATAAATATTTCCATCAAAAATGGAGTCATCGAGGAAATAACCATTGGCGCCGCATGCACTCCTCAAGAAATCACTGCCTATAAATCCCTCTTCCAAGAATATCAGGATATTTTCGCCTGTTCATACACAGAAATGCCTGGACTAGATCCCTCTATTGTCGAACATCGCATAGACACATGGATATCACACCGATTCGCCAAAAACAATGACCACTACACCCATCCAAAGCAGCAGCCATTAAAGCTGAGATTGACAAATTACTCTCAGCTGGGTTTATCTACCCCATTACGTATACCTCATGGGTTTCCAACCTTGTACCCGTTAACAAAAAATAGGGCACTATCTGTGTATGCATAGACTTTCGCTATCTCAATCACGCCTATCCCAAAGACAAATTTCCAACACCTTTCATCAATCAAATTATCGACGACTGCACAGGCCACGAGGCTCTGTCCTTCATGGACGGTTTTTCTAGATATAACCATATCCAAATCCACCCAGCTGATCAGTACAAAACCGCATTCACCACCACTTGGGGTACTTTTGCATATCGTTTCATGCCTTTTGGCCTAAAGAACTCTGGTGAAACTTTCCAATGGGCTATGACATACATTTTTCACGATCTAGCTCATATCATCCTCACATACTTGGACGACCTCATAGATCAATCCAAAAAATGCACCCAACATCTTGATGATTTATGGATCATCTTCCAATGGTGTCGTCAGTATAACATTCGCTTGAACCCCCTCAAGTGCGTATTCTGCGTCACTGCAAGGCACCTCCTCGGATTCATCGTTTCACAAAGTGGTATTACCGTGGAACCCCTCAAAGTCTAGGCCATCAAAGAAATTCCACCCCCCTGGAATTTACGCCAACTCCAGAGCCTACAAGGAAAAGCTACCTTTCTACAGCAATTTGTCCCAGACTATGCCACTCTAGCACACGGTTTCCTTCACTTAATACACCACGACATCCCATTCCACTGGGATGAACATGCCCAAAAAGCATTCAACAACCTTAAAATGGCACTCTCCAACACCCCTTTAATTAGTTCACCCAACTATAATCGCGACTATATCCTCTACATCTCAGCATCAGTTGTCTCAGTAGCAGGAGTTCTCGTTCAAATCGACGATGATGAACGTGAGCATGCCATTTACTACATTAGTAAAAACCTTTCAGGGGCACCCTTGAAGTATAATCACGAAGAGAAACTAGCCCTTGCAGTCATCCTCAGAGTCCAGAAACTGCGCCATTACATTTTTCTTCACACAACCAAAGTCATAGCAGATTCCAACCCCATACAATACTTGCTTAGTCGTCAGAAAATTAATGGAAAATTTTCCCGATGGATCGTTATCCTCCAGAAGTACGATCTCAAATTTTCAACACCCAAGAGCAAGAAATCTCTCGTCCTCGTCGAAATTGTCACAACCTTCCCCTTTGATACTACCAATACCCCTATCAATACTAACTTCCCCATGAACATCTCTTTTATATCACTTCATATGATCCTTGGTACGACGACCTCCTCGTCTACGTCCAAACCCAAAAGTTCGGCAACCACCTCTCATGAGATGATCTTCATCGTATTCACCACTAGGCCCCCCACTATCTCCTCATCAGAGATATCTTATATCGGCAAGGGGTCAAAACCATACTTCATCGATGCTTGACCATTGACGAGGCCGATAGATTCTTGAATGACTGTCAGAGCGGCGCGTGCGGGAGCCATCTCTCGGGGATGTCCACTGCTCAGAAAATCATCCGAGCAGGTTATTTTTGGCCTACATTTTTTCACGATTGCATTCATGCCATGAAGCGATGCGATAAATTTCTGTTTATGCCAACAAATCATGAGCACCACCTACTCTTCTCCACCCAATCATTACTGCCAACCCCTTTTGTAAATGGGGCATTGACTTCATGACTTGTAATCCTCCATCTAGCAATGGACACAAATACATCATTGTCGCAGTCGATTACTTCACAAAATGGGCTGAAGCCATGCCTACCTTCAACAACACCGCTGACACTGCAGCGTGCTTTTTCTTTAATCACATCATATCCCACTTTGGAGTACCACTCCAACTAGTCTCTGATCACAGGAAACATTTCGAGAATGAGATTTTTGTTGAACTCTCATCCCGGTTAGGATTCTCCCACGAGTTTTCCTCACCATATTACCCTTAGTCCAACGGACAGGTCAAATCAGTTGACAAGGTCCTCAAGACCATGTTGCAGCACACGGTTAACAAACATAATACCAATTGGCATCATATGTTATTTTCTGCGCTATGGGCTTACCGTACGGCCGTGAAAACGGCCACTGGCTTCACACCATTTCATCTAGTCCATGGGGTCGAAGCCACTCTTCCTATCAAGTGAGAAATCCCCACCTTATGCACCGCAATTGAGTTATTACTCGACACTACTCCAATGGAGCAGCGTTTGCTAAACTTAGAATCCCTGGATGAAGATCTTCAATCTTCATTACATAACAATGAGGAAGCCAAAAAATGGTCAAAGGCCACCTTTGATCGCCATGTCAACCTTCGCTCATTTCATGAAGGCAACCTCGTCTTTGCTTACGATATCGCTCACGATACCCTCGGTCATGGAAAATTCAATTCACTATGGCATGGCCCCTACATTATCCAACATTGCCTCACCAAAGGTGCATACATCCTGGCTTCCCTCGAAGGCCTCTCTCTCAAAGAACCCGTCAACGGCTATACTTAAAGAAATTTTACGCCTAAGCGTAGCCATTCTACATTAGGTTATTTATTTTTATAGTGTTTTTAATCTTTTTTCCATACCTCACATCTAAACTATCATTTGTGTTATTGACATATGCTTCCTCCATCGACCTACCACATCGGTTATGCCGACGGTGCCATTCGTTGGACACAAAATCTCACTTCGATAGCTTGGGCCCTCTATACCCCGTCACATGAACTACTCCACTCTAGCAGCATATGTTTGGGTTCAGCAACCAACAACCAAGCCAAGTACACTACCGTCATTGGCCTCCTCACCGATGCCAGCCATCATCATATTCACCACCTTAGCATCTTACTTGACTCCCAACTAGTCATCCTCTAGCTCAACAATGTGTACCGTGTCTGCGATCCTTGCCTCTTTTGAAAATACCTTCAAGTTAGACTTTTATCTTGACATTTTGATTTCATTACATTTACACATATTCAAAGACAATTGAATCAAATTACAGATAACCTAGCTAACATTATACTCGATTGGCATATATCACATCCAGATATCTCTACACACACATAAACCATCAAGAGCCTGTCACAACATATATAGATTAGACATCATAAATAACATTAAAAAACACACATGTGAACATCACAAAGACCCCAAAATGTATACTCATATACATATATATATATATATATATATAAATCAGTCAACAGTTCCATCAAAATGTTTACATACACATCAAAATACATCGTATACAAAATATGCAGGCCAGTGAAGCACCTCGGTACAAAACTGGTGTCACTACACCAAAATAGGCTCACCAACCTATAAACAGTATACAAAAAATACATAGAGAGACACTCAAGGTGCCTTTAGAGCACCACCTTTTGCCCCTCCCTCAGGCGGCGACGCCCCTCCCACTATCGGTCCCTCTGGACCTAGAGGTAACCGCCCAGTCATCGCATCACCTACTACTGTTGCTCGCCTTGTATGTTCGATTCTCTTCAGATATTGCTCACGTCGGGTATTTGGTTTTCATGTGTGCAGGTACTTGGTCATCATACATCAGTGCAACCCCTTCAGGTATATAATCAACACTGGCATGTAATTATTCCCTCTTAATCTCAATTGCATATCCAGTCACACCCTCTGAAATTTTCCTTTAGGATCCCCATCTCTGGCTCTGCAATACTGACACCTCCATTGCATTTTGGGTATTGTCACCCGGTATCACTCTCCCCCACATGAGTTGTCCCATTCATAGCACCCTTCAACACTTCGACACTCATGTTGTTTTTCAACCCTTTAGGGATGGGAGTCTCGATAGTCTTACATCATGTCGTGAATTAGTCACATACTCCTTCTCCTCATTTTTCTAGCTTTCCCAAACAGACTCCCAAGTTATCTCTTCAAGGTTCTATTTTGACTGCACCTCTGCAGTATCATTAACCCTCCATTTCATCCACAATCAGTTTGCCCATTTGCAAATTTCCCTCCATTTCATCTACCTCATACAGAAACCAACCCATGGGGCCCCCAACCTCCACCAGTTCTCCAAGCAAAATGCACCCTAACTGGCCCAACCATATTGCATTGGGGCACCTGTTTCTGTATTTGTACACTCAGCCCAAACTATTCTTTATAAATTGTAAAAAGGCTTTGTTTCCCACATTTTACATATATTTTTGTCGTCACCTTTGGTGACCTTCTTCCCTTTTTGGCAAACACAACCCATGTCGCCCTTGGTTGGGGCACTCCTTATCATCTACTCCTATTGATATCATCCATATACTCCGAGTAACCCATAGGCGACTTACCTCTACTCTCTAAGTTTTTCCACTTTGTCCTGCCTCTGGCACAAATTATCCCACGTCTTGTTGTCCCCCTGACACTCGACCTAGTTGAACAGTTGTGGCCACTTATACTTCACATATACCCCCAACCAAGGGCAGTCTTGAGTATTAATACATCTTGATTTCATCCATGTACCTCCTTAGTTCCTAACCTCACCTAGTAGATTTCATGAATCCCTTTGCTTCTTGGAGTCGTGTCCCCCTTTTGTCAACATCAGCACAGTTTCCAGAAGGGCGACAGTATCTTGACTCTCATTACCTTTCCAATGAGAGGTCTCAGATGGCACAGGGAGAACCATATTTGCCCCCTGTTGTCATTGACCCCCATAACATTCGACTTCAACACTTTCTCATGTTACGGTGGGTCTTACTTTGCGACTATTGTAGTTATTTCTTATATATTTTTCGAAGACCTCTGAACTTGGTTGGGCTATCAATGCCTACATAATCCATGATACTTCTTACAGGTGTAATTGCCTACTATTCAGAGTATGTTCCTAATCAGAATTATCTTCTTCCTTTATCACGACCGCCCCCGAGGGAGCTGCAGTTGTCTACATCAACACACCATTTTAGCTACTATACAACACCATTCTTTTTTGAGTTACATGATGTTAGGATATTTAGACACTTAGGAGCTAGTTAAGATCTACTTGGTCTAATATGTCGTTNTTTTTCTAACCCTTTCCTTTACAGTTGTCTTTCTTAGCTAACCCAAATAAGCATTGTAAGCACCTCTGTTTTTCTCATTTAGGTGACAAAATAAGCGCAACACTATGCACTTCCATCAACCCACTTCTAGGCCATTTGACCTAGAATAATTTCTAAATTCACAATGGGGTTGTGCCTCTCGTGTCTAGAAACTTGTCACAATGGGGCTATGCATTTAGTGTCTCGAAACTTGTCGCAATGATCTTTCGCCTCTTGTGTCTTAGAACTTGTCTTAATAGGGTTGCACCTCTCGTATCTTCATAAATTTTTGCAATGTGGTTGTGTCTCCAGTGTCTCAAAACTTGTCACAATGAGGATGCACCTCTTGTGTCTTAGAACTTGTCACAATGGGGTTGTTCCTCTCATATATTTGCAACTTGTTTCAATGGGGCTACGCCTCCAGTGTCTCAAAACTTGTCGCAATGAGGCTACACATCTAGTGTCTCAGAACTTGTCGCAATGGCTCTACGTCTCTTGTATCTTCAAAACTTTTTGCAATGGGGTTGTGCCTCTTGTGTCTTGAAATTTGTGGAGTTTTGTTTATCCAAACTGACGAGACAAACTTGTCGAGAAGGTCACCAGGTGTGTTGAATGACATCTTTCGGTTTCATTATCACTTACTACCATTGGTTTTGCGTAACACACCATGGGACTTCAACAATGTGGTTTTAAATACTACTTCCATTGCACACGTGGTAAGTTATATGGACGAAGCATGATACATATATCACCATTTATCAAGAGTATTTTTCAATGAATCGATCTTTTCATTATGAAACGATATTTCTCCTAATCTTGTGTTCTACGTGATGCAATTATTTTTCTTTTGAACTTGCACCCTGCACAATTTCTGCATGATGCAATGTTATTTCTCCTAAGCTTGTGTCTTGCGCAATGCAACGTTATTTCTCCTAATCTTTTTTCCTACACGATGTAATGTTATTTCTCCTGAGTTTACGTTTTGCGCGATGCATTGCTATTTCTCTTGAGCTTGTCTCCTGCGCAATATCTGCGCGATGCAACATTATTTATCTGAGCTTGTGTCCTGTGCAGTATTGAAATCAATGAAAACCAGAATTCCAACACTGATAGGCCTTCTGGTATCTACAAAATTGGGATCAACCACCTCCATCAACTTTCATAAAACAAATTTTGCAAGCCAATATCCCTCCAAATGAAACAAACTCAAAACTCAACCTCTAATGAAGATCATGCATGGATCCTCCTCCTTGTCTAGTTAGGGCGGATAATGCACCATTGAAACCAAACCAAAGTGGAATGGTTTTGATAAACCCTAATGAAATAATGGCTCCAAGAGAAATCCAATGTATATGTCAAATCATAATACTAAAATGAGGCTCTACCCCTCCTTTTATCTTTTTTCCATGTCTTCTAGAACTTTCCCCTTTTTTACCAAATCAAATGTGACTTCTAGAACTTTCCCCTTTTTTACTACATCAAATATAACCCTTATCCCCCTTTTTATTTCACTTCAAGATTAAAAGTATTTTTTAATAGTGGTTAAGAAACTTATTAATCTAAAGTTACTTTATTTCCTTAATGTCACTTTATATACATAACATATTCTCACTAAGTGACATTAAATGACCCTTTTTTCTTCCCTTTTTCTTCATTGAAGATCCACATAAGTCATTTCCACTGTCGAACAGCGGAGTCCAAAAATGGGGACATAAAAATTCTGTTCTTCCTTTGTTTGGTCCAATTTGTATTCTATATGCTTCCTTTGTTTGTCTGGTTCTGGTTCGATCCTTGGATCTGTCATTTCCACAAGGTAGATATGAAAAATATTATTATCACAATGTATGGAGGCATTCATTATCTCCCCTTTCCTATGATATCAATGACATCCTTTGACATCAATGACAACACAATTTCCAACACAAAAAGCGACAAGTGAAGCTGCAAAAAAGGAAGTTGAGGAAGAGTGGCATAATAAAGTTGAAGAAACAAGGAATGATGATGCATCACCGATGGATACTGATATCTTAGAGATATCAACAACATGTGCCATCAGTCATACCCAATTCAGTGGGATAAATATTTGGATTTCTATCCCATTTAAACCAAGTGAAGTTCCCAATCTGAAGAATTTTACATATGATAAGACCATGGGAAGGATCGTACAAGAGAAAATAAGGAAAGTGTCAATCACAAGGGTAAATCCAATATTAGTACTCACACAAACCTTAGTGATGGAAGACGCCAATAAGATATAATCTCCATAACCTTTGTCGACACTAGTTTCATGATGGCAATGGAAGATAATTTTAGGAACTTGTATTGTCAAAATCTAGAGAATGATGCAAGAATCAAAGAGCTAGAGGAACAACTCAAACAAGTGAATATAGATGAGGGTATCCTAAAATGATTCGAGTCTAGTGTATAAAAATTTAAGGATGAATTGGAATAGGCCATCATATATATGTATGCCCACTTGCACCTATTTCAGCAGATAATGACCACTATTATAGAACAACATATTCAAGTGCAAGTAAAAAACACTCATTTCAAAACTATCTAGGAAGGCATAAGCATTGTTGATAGATGGATCACAGAAAATCCATGCATCGGTTGAGCTTCCACACACCTCAAGCATAGATAGGAAGGTTGATCTTTCTTCATTAGATCATTTCTAGCAAGTTGAGCAAAGAGAAGAAGAGAGACAACGATCTCAATGAAAACAAATTCATGACACAAAGATGCACAAGTTTTCTACAACAATGTGATATCTCCCCATTGGAAGAACTTGAAAAACCTATCTCCATGGAACAAGTTATAGAAAAAAGTACAACAGAGCACAAATAAAAGGCGAGAAATAACTGAATCAACCTCCAAGGTGATATGGAATTGATTACACAACACCTCATTCAACCCACCAAAGTATGCACCATGATCCAAACATTCATGGCCACCCTGGAAAAAGATATGTAGATTCTCAATGAAAACACAGCCATGCATGAAGATGCTCTCGGGGAGATGGCATACCAACAGATCATATCGCTTTATGATCAGTTAGAAATATGGACTGCCTACATCTAAGATAAGAACACATATGAAAGACATGAGAGAAAATTTGGATTTGTTGTTAACTATATCTTATTTTTTCTTTTTGCAAACCACCTTCAACTTCGTCATTTTCTTCACATGTGTCAAACAACTAGTAATGGAAGTTGAAATGTCTTTTGTAATTGATTATTGAGGAATCCAAGAAGGAATTTTTAGGAGTTAGTAATAGTTGTATAAATAATATACGAAACCAATTTTTAATGGGATTTTTGTTTCTCAAGCTTTGTATACACTCGAGAAACTACTTTCAGAGAAAATTCTTGGTTAACTAATATTGAGAAGCCCTCAGGGCCAATTTTTGGCAGAGAGAAAACTTGTGTGTATTTTTGTTTTCTATGAAATACTTCCATGTAAATGTTTTCCATCCACATGGGATGTAAGAACATGCTTTGCTTATAGAATTTTTTGATGCAATAAATTCTACTCTTGCAGTTTCATTATTCTTTCTCATACTTAATGTCCCGAGCATATGAGTTTGTTTATGTATGCAGAAATATGACTTACAATGTTTTGGCTATACATTTGTAGGCATGTGTTATCTAATTCTCACCTTCATGAAAATTATCTGATTGGGGTATTTTTTATATTTTAGTTCATTTTAGATCTTTCGGTTACTACATTTCGCTCTTAGCTAGGTTAAGACAAGTTAGAAGTAGATTAGATTTCTTTTACGAATTTACATGGTCTTAATCTACATATATTGCTCACATAACCATCCACCTTTTCATTCTCACAACTAGTAATGGCATCCGGGATAGAATATGGATGGGTCTCCTAAACCAAAGGGTGCATGGCCTGATTGGGACTGTGTACTAGGGAGTACTCCTTACTGTTTTTGGGAATTTATGCCCCGTCAATACTTGCATAAGAAACCCATCCAGACCTTCTTTACATGCATCTGTACAGAATGTGAATCCTTTGGTTGGGTCAACAATATTTAGTACCAATGCACTGGTTAGAAGATGCTTCAACTACTGAAAGATTTCTTCACATTTAGTAGACCACACAAAATTTACTCCTTTCTTTTGCAAATAGGTTATGCAATAGATAATTTTTTTAAATCCCTCATTGAATATTTTATAGTATCCTTATAGTCCCATAAATGACCTTATATTAGTCACATTCTTCGAAGTGGGCTAGTTCATAATGGCCTTGATATTTTATGGATCAACCTATATTCCATGATATGATATGATGTGTCCCAAATATTATATCTTCCTCTAATAGAAATCACATTTACTGAACTTGGAATAAAAGTGATGCTCTCTTAGTGTTTGCAAAACCAATCTAAGATGCTCCTCATGTTCTTCTTCTAATTTAGAGTAGAAAAGAATGTCATCGATAAATACCAATACAAAATTATATAAATATTTTCTGAAAACACTATTCATGAGACACTTAAATGTAGTCAGTGCATTAGTAAGTCCAAGTGGTACCACCGTGAACTCATAATTACCATACCTTGTTCTGAAATTTTTCTTATGAATATCCCCATATTTAATCCTGACTTGATGATGCCCTAATCTCAAGTCAATACTTGAAAATACTTTTGATCCTTGTACCTGATCGACCAAATCATCAATTTTGGGCAAAGGGTACTTGTTTTTCACTGGCACTTTGTTCAATTGTGTTCATTTAATGCATAGTCTAAGAGTACCATATTTTTTCTTCAAAAACAATACAAGTGCTCCCCAAGGAGACACATTTGGCTTAATATATTCTTTTTCTAACAAATTCTATATTTTCATCTTTATTTCCTGTTGATGTGTCTTAAATCCATTGATTCAACAGCAGGAACCAAACCCACCACCGAGGCCCAATTAGACTCTGCAATGTTTGAGATGGAATGGTTCTCCAGATCTTGCGATCCGACCAATTTATCGATGGGCTCTCCCTTCAGGTAGGACCGTTATTTTCTGTATTTTCTCTTGAGTAGGACTACTTTGAGAGATGCAAGTCGGCGTAAGACAAATTGACAAGTAGCAGGATTTTGTTTCAACTACTGGGAAGAGGCTGAGCTTGGGATAACCCACTCCTCAAACATGTGGGTAGTGATTCTATGCCAAAGGGCCTAGTACTAATACATTAACCAAATGAACATCGAATTATTGTCTGAGAAAAACTAATTAATAGAAATAAAAACACATATGTAATCAAGATCACGGTAAGAAAAATAATTCATCTACCATAACATTCATCACATAAAAACACAACGATTTATCTTCATCATTAAGAAAAGAACATCAAAACATTGCACCAGATAACTTGACAACATAATCAATTGATCTTACTCATTTACTGCATCATTCATGGAACAGGATAGGAAGTAATTATTCTCCAACTCCAATCACATACATTTGATGAAAATAACTTGTCTTTGGTCCAGAAGGACTTCTCAATTCATAGCAGTCTCAAATTAATTATCAACAACCAAAAAAGAAATAGTTCTTACAACAACCATCGACCCTTGACGAACCGGATGATGTCTCTATTTATAATATAAAATTCAATCGAAATTAACGGCTAAGTATAGCTTAAACCAAAAAAAAATCGCCACGTGGTGCGGTCATCCAATAGTTTCTTTAACAGTTCATCTGGGATATTTCTTGAAACATATGACTTTCTTCATATTCAGACCAGCTGATAAACAGATATTCACAAGTTTGCACCCATGGGAACCTATGTTGTTCCATTGGGGCTGCATATACTCCTCTGATATCTATTGCTTGCATTCAGTACTTTACCAAACTGGAGTTTAGTAGTTGCAACATGGTTCGATCTCTGATCAGGTGTTCCGCGAATTGTTGCACTTGTCCTGACTTCACATCGGCTATCTTCACACATTCTTTGGTCCATAGCGAGTCTTGTTCGGCATAAAACTTGACCACCTCTCTCAGGTTAGTAAATTCATGGGGGGTGTCAAATTCGGAGAGACCTATATCTTTCATCACTTTGTTAATTTTACCCCAGTGTTTCTGGCATTTGGCCCATTGCTCTTGAATTTCTCAGTGTGGGTCCCGGGTCATCTTCACCCAGTATTCGGTGTATTTATTTATGTGATTGAGACTACTTTTTCCAAATATCCGAATGCCATGATTTTCCTTTTCTCCACCCTGCTGGACTACCTCAATGTATTCGAGTCTCTCTATCACTTGTTGTGCCTTTTCGTGCCACATTTTCATCTCTTTGCACGTCATGAGCGCCATGAGAGTATCCTCCTGGATTCTAGGCAAGACTTGGATTGAGAAATATGGGATCAAAAGGAAAGCAGAGGAAGTAGCTATAGAAAAGAAAAAGCAAGAATTAAGGGATTTCATAGCTAGAAAAATAGATCGACTGATAGAAGAACGAGAAGTTAAGTTGAAGCAGTAGAATGCAAGAGAACTAGTTATCGAGGTTGAAAGAATGCAAGAAGGTTTGAAGTACATATCCATGCAAGAAAGAAGTATATCCACCCAGGAAATAGTAAGAGAGGGGATATTAACTTCGATCCCCTCAAAAGTACATCAGCACTGTGAACTCACTATGATAGGAGAAACTAAGAATAAGAATGGGAAGAGAAATCTAGAAATAGTTAGAGAGACTCAAATCACAAGAAAGAAGGCAATGAAGCTCAATAAGAAGAAATTCAAGTTAGAAAAGCTACAGGAAGTTACAGACAAGAATTCTCAGGAGGAATTATTGTAGGCTTTGAACCTCTCTTAAACAGCAGAACCACGCAGAATGGGACTTCGCCCTGGCGAAGCTATATGACCGTTGGAGGCACCCTGACCATTATAACGACGCTCTGAATGGCTAAGAAACACATTTATTGGTGGATAGATTGTCATTGGATGTTGATACCATGACCTAATGGATGGATTCGCATTGATTGAGGCATCCATGTCCACTAGAGGAATCTATTACGACACTTGCTTATTTAACCCATCAAATGTTGCACCGGGACCACTTTTTGCCACCCGTAATTATCTGAGCTAACAGATAAGTGATTGTGTGTGTCGAGTTGTGCTATCAGACATCATTGTCCATTTTTCTACCCCATTATCCGTTCACCTACCCTGACCTATTTGTTAATAGTGAGAATTTCGACCGAGTGCACTGAGCCAGAGAAGTCCGTTGAATAAGTTCTGAAGAAGTTTATGGCTGATAACGCTATGTCTGAAGGAGTACAAGTGTTGTCGACTAGGGGACTACAAGCTTCCCCTTCAACTGGATGACATTTGAAACGTGCCAACCCCATGACTGAGAAGAAAATTAATCATCGCAACGATCTGGCTAATGCGAAGAAGATCTTGTAGATCTTACCGGATTATATCCTGCCTTTGGTTGGCGCAGTTAACTACGACAACATTCCACGAGACTTCGAGTAAACATTGATCATCGCGTACATTCCGAATGGAATACGTGTAGTTGGAACTTAGTTAGGACAGATCCCAACACTGAAGAACAATGAATTTAACCTTAGAGATAGAAAGAACCATGCCATGCTCACACCCCATAGATATTTGTTGAAGATGACTCGAAAGAAGCCTCACATAGTCTCCCAGCCTTGGATTAAGGAGTTGGTGCAGTCCACGATACTAAATGTCATGAAGATTCCTCATTTTGGATAACATCAGGAGGCTAGCACTTGCATTAAACTCCTCTTTTTGTGCTATCATGGTGGATACCTTTGGCTCAACGAGAAGATTACCGTGGACCTGGTGTTGATCCATCAGATTACAGGATTGATCATGCAGGGACCCGACCCTCAACATTTCTACCCAGGGAAGACCTCAGATTGTTCCATGGCATAGAGAATCAGAGAGGCATACAGATAAGTTGAGAAGGGAAAGCGAGGCTACAAGGTAGCCTCTATCCAAGATGGTGTAGTGTGCCTCACCTTCCACCTCATACCTGGCAATCTTGTAAGAAAGAATTGCCCCATGCAGGTCACCAGGTTCGTGGTGGACCTCGCAGGGAAATGCGTGGAGGGGATGTAGATGAATTGGGTGATTTAACTCATCATGAGCTTGAGAAATATTTTCGCAAAGCACAGGATCAGGGATACAAGTTCCACTTTAGCTGGCTACTCATGTTGATTGCATTTGTTGCTTGGAAAATGTTGGAAGGAGCCACCTTCCTGGAGATTGAATCGTTGGAGCTGTTGGTAGTGAAGTTCTCAACCTTATGGTATATGAATGACATGTCAAAGAAATGGCAGTTGAACACAGTTCTCCATGCCTACTATCATCATGACACATTGAAAATTTCACTTGTATAGACCACTAGCTAAGTTTCATGCAAATCCGCACTTTATTTATACCACTGTGCACAAGGATGAGAGCAAGGAATAATTATAGTCCTGTTACAAGCTGATTGACGAAGAAATGGAGAAGATCACCAAGGAATGGCCAGAGGAATTAAACACACCTTTTTATGATGTAGAACTCTTAGACGTTGACATCATAGGAAGCCCCTTGGTCACCCGGTTTGAGCATGCAAGACAGAAAAGTGTGAAGAAGAAAAATTAAAAGGAGGAAGTTCATAACATAGAGATTGATGAGGAGGATAGCACCTCGGAAGAAAGTGGACCTGCCTCACCCACAGGAGGAGGAGGAGATGAAGTAAATCAATAAGTAGGAGGGGTATAAGGAGAAAAGCGAGGAGAACGTGAAGCTACACCACAAAAGGATCCCCCTACCGAGACAGAAACATCGAAGAAGATGAAGGTTTATCCGCAAAAACATTCGGCAAGAAAGATGACCCATGCCAGTAATCCCTAGCTAGAGGCTACGCTCACAGAGGATGATATCGGTCTAATCCACGGACAAATGGAGGATGTATCTGAAGATATCTTACAGATATATGGAGCAATGAAGGAAGAGTTGTATGTAAAGGTCGAGAAGGAGATAAGGAGATACAGTGAGTTATTCAAGTTATCCATGCAGTACCTACTACGTCGAAGATTGCAGAGTTGGGGGATTAGCCAGCCCAACTTCGAAGACTTGCAAATGCAATAGAGGCTCGACTTCATAAAGTCCAAGAGGAGAAGGAAAAGGATATAGAAGCCCTGAAGAAAGAGAAAGAGGAAGTCTTAGAGAAACTAAGAGTTGCGTGGTACTGTGTAACCTATTATGAAAATTAGAAGGATGAGTTATGGGTGATGATCGAGGAGGACAAAGAAAAGATATAGAGAGAAAAGGACCAACTGCTCGCAGATCAGACTACATTCAAAGAAGTGGTGAGAAGAGAACTTTTCTCTATGCCAGGCTTGGCATAGGGGGAACATGAGGAAGTCAAGGTTCAAGTGATGAAGCTCATTGAGGCCATCCAATAGCTTCAAGTAAGGGTAATGGAGTTGGAGATCCAAGTAGTACCAAGCACTCCGCAGGAAGTGAGCGACCAAAAGGAAGAAGCCGCTAAGAGCACAGTTGGAAGGATCAGGGCCCTCACCTCAGAATGGAAACAGCTGAGCGACAGAAGTGCACAGACCTATGAATGCCTCACGGAAGATCCAAATCTTAGGAAGTTAGAAGCGCAGCTACAGGAGGCGCAGTAGCAGGAACTGATAGTACAAGTGCAAATGAAGCCACTCATTGCAGTCGAGAGAATGAAGAGATCACAAGAACAATGGGCGGTCGAGCAGAATATTACTGCCATCTAGGGAAGAGTAATGGAAGTCACCTAGAGGCTACAACTGGTGCAGAATGAAGCCTGAGCAGTGTTTGAATATATCGAAGGACAAGGTTCGCAACTAGACCAAGTGGTTGTGAAAGTGGAGCAGTGCCTGGAAGGGCTTGTTACAGAGAAAATGATCAAGGAGTTCACTGAGCAGGAAGCTTAGGTGAAGCAACAAGTCAAAGCAGCTTAAGCTAAGCTCGAGGCCTTCGAAGTAGTGTTTCCTAGACCTAAGTGACTTGGGACGAGTCACATGTGAGTGTTGGGGGCCTGTTGGCCCTCAACTAAGTTTTAAGGAAACATTGGTCAGGTTTGACCACTTTTCATACTTCGACGCAGTGATTGAGGAAGGAGCGCCCAGGTGTAGCTGAGATCGTAGGATCTCACTGGTTTTCTGGTCTTTGTGGACCCATCATGGGGTTCTTAGGGTTTTTTAATGGGTTATGGGATGTCGGCCCATGGGCTTACCCATGATTAGGCCTTTTTGTAAATGTAAAAGTATAAATAAGAATAATATTGTAAGGATGAGTAGTGGTAGACAGGGATGTAATTGGCTAAGTGCAAGAGGCAAGTAGTTATAAGTTGTTTTGTGCAACAGAACATGTATGTAAGGCTATGTGCTTGATAGAGGAGTTAGCTCTATGCCTTGACCTAATTTTTGGAAGGTGGATCTAGTGCTTAGTGCACATATCACCTGTCCGGTGTGAAGCTTGGCTCTATGGATTAGTGCGTAGGAGTAGACGAATGTAAGAGATTGAATCCTAATAGAGAAGAAGACGTAGTTGGTGGGTGTAGCCCCACATTGGGTTGAACCACATATATCATGTGTTGATGGTTTTGTTTGTGCTATGATGTTTATGTTATGGATCTACTTAGTGCATTGGTTATTATGTGTAATAGATAGATATATGAATGCTTAAGTTATTTATTCATGTTGGATGTGCTAGATCTAACTTATGATGCTAAGTGCAATGTTTATTTCATCATTGTTACTGCGTTGATTTATACTTAGGGTTTGTTCTGCGATGTGAATGAAGTTGATAACTAACGCATGTTGTTATTAAGTACTCTGTGAAGTAATTGTAGTCACAAATCTGTGTCCAATATTGGTTACAGACACCTGAGTCCTATAACCCCCCTTCCTCTACCTCGGGTGAGACTTAGTCTGCTTCGCAGGTGTTTCTGAAAGGGTCGGTAGTTAGGGTTTTGTTGGTGCATTTTTTAGCGTTGAACCCTGGGTCTTCCCCTGTGCCAACATCATTGATTTCAAATGAAGAAAGAACTATGTTATGACATTTATGAATGTCATTGATGACAAACACAAGGGGTGACTGTAAATATATTGACCTTTTGCAAGGATCCTATGATTTTACCTTAAACGAAATCACCATAACAAAAAGATGATTGTGCGCAAACAGGAAGGATTTAAGAGAAATTGAAAATGAAAGATAGATGAGCTAGAGGAGAAAACATTTAAACAAAAAATTAAAATATGTGTGGCACAGGGGAAGTGGTAGTGATGAGATTCACAACGGAAGACCTTGGTGGCCTAATCAAAGAATTGGCGAAATTGATATATCCCATATTTATGAGGAAAAATTATTTCCATAAGTTTATAATGCAGAAGAAGTGTTATGAAGTTTGAATGTGAGCGAGAAAGCCACAGAACCATGCATGAGGGGATAACATTTAGAGGATTAAATATTGACCATTGAACGTCAAAGATCAACAACCAACAAAAAATGTCATATGGCCCAGCAAATCAAAATATAGAGTCAAATTTATAAACAAAATGTTATAATCTCCAACGGTGTGATGGCCTAGTAGGTTGGTGGGCTGGAAACTTGGTAACATACCAGATGTAGGAAAATGGTTGATGTGCAGTGATTAGATATTTTCAAATGTCAGTGCCCTAGTGAGATCATTGCCAGGTGAATATGCCACGTGTCAGGACAAGTGTAGTCCACGTGGAGACAACATGTCAGTGCATGTATTATGCCACGTGTCAGGACAAGTGTAGTCCACGTGGAGACAACATGTCAGTGCATGTATTATGCCACATCACATCAGCATACCAAAGATCATGGATTTAGAGAGTTAGCATGGTGGAAATGTATTGAGGGCTTGGAAAGATGGTACCCTGGTGGTCTGGTGGTTCCGGTGATCGATATCGACATATTGGATATCGGATTGAGAAAAAAAATTGTGAGTGGAATGTTAAATACCATGTGAACCAGTAGGTCGATGGCCACGTCAATGCCATGTGGCATGATAAGTAATTGCCACATAATTCAATATAGCTAGAGGAAGTCCACACCATCACAAGAAGCTCTACAAATGCCATGCACGATGCCACATGTTAGGCATGTACTTTTCCAAGTTAGCTAGCACATATAAAAGGGTTCCACATGGAGACTACATCATATACTATGTCACACCAGCATAATTAGGAGTATGTAATGCATGCACATGGTTAATGTCTCGGTGGCCCAGTAGTCTAATGGACCCGGTGCCTGGAACCTAGACAATAAGGTTCCATACATGACTGATATTGGTTCAACATGAGGTAAAATCATATGTGTGGTAGGTCAATGGCTTGGTGTCTCGGTGCCCCGATAGGTTGGATTGGACTAGACCGAAGCAATGTTAAAGAACATTGTTGAAATACCTAGGGGATGACATCTCGAGGACCTGAGTAGCCAACAAATCAGTAATCCTGGTAGCCAGATGACCCAGTGTTACACATTGTTTTTTTCAACCCTATGAGCGTTAATGATGTACACCTATCCTTTGTCTATAGAAGGATCAATTGCCTTAATCCATGAAGAAGAATGAAGAAAAACTTTCCCAAAGAGATGAAATTATCTTTTCCTTTGTAAAAAACCATGTAAAGAAGGATCGTCACACCTTGCTCTACGATGAAGGTGAGAAGATATAGAATCAACACAGGTTGCACCACAGTGTCCTGCGACATCGTCGCAATTTTCTTAGTGTTAATGGTGCGATGATCATCTTTACGAAGAATAATATAAGCTTCCCGACGCTTATAGAATAGAAGATTCAAGGGTGAGGTGTCCTCCAATCGGTATGGATCTGAGTTGCATCGCTATTCTAGTGGGATCATCCTAACCTCCTCACCCTATCCTTTTCAGCTTATAAAAGGTGGGGATTTCTCATGGGGAAAGTTAGCTTGGGAATGGTTAGAGAATTTTTGGAACTTCAGCTTAGTTATAGAGATTCAAATAATGAGATATTAGTCTAGCTAAGATTTTGTATTAGCTTCAGCTATAGCTAATTCATATGGAGTGTTTGGGCCTATGTTGGATTTGAGCTTCACTTTGTCAAGTTGAGATCATAAGTAGTTGTCAGATCTACAGTCTCAGAATCCGTGGAGTAGAAGTGTCTGGGAAGCAAGGAACTATTGGAAGGGACCCTACAACATTAAGGCATTGGTTGTATTCTCCTTTTAATATTTCTAATATAGTAATATATTTCTTTCCCATAAAATTGTCCTTATTTTATTGTATGACTCCTTGATCACATACATAGGTTTTGTTAAGTATACATTGTTTCTTTCACNAGCTATAGCTAATTCATATGGAGTGTTTGGGCCTATGTTGGATTTGAGCTTCACTTTGTCAAGTTGAGATCATAAGTAGTTGTCAGATCTACAGTCTCAGAATCCGTGGAGTAGAAGTGTCTGGGAAGCAAGGAACTATTGGAAGGGACCCTACAACATTAAGGCATTGGTTGTATTCTCCTTTTAATATTTCTAATATAGTAATATATTTCTTTCCCATAAAATTGTCCTTATTTTATTGTATGACTCCTTGATCACATACATAGGTTTTGTTAAGTATACATTGTTTCTTTCACTTCATTGGCTTATGTCATTTTATAGGTTCAGCATCCCATAAGCCTTGAAACAGAGCGAGGATGACACTAGAAAGGACAAGTGACATGTAAAAGGTATGTCATTTATCTCTTCTTAGTTAGTATGCTTGACAATTAAAACTTAGGGAAAGTTTTATATTATGTCTTGTTTTGTTCTAGTTTCGGGGTGAAACTAGGGAGATCTGTTTGTGTCCTCACTAACCGATTTGTCCTGAAACATCGAGTGGTCCCAACAATGAGGATGAATGAAGAAAAGATCGACATTAGTGATTGAATCAATGAGTGATCCAATGGATGATATTGGATCGGAGTATCGATGTAGAGGTGATGGCATGATCTCGTAGAGAAAAAGGCTCAGGAAACCAATAACCTGGTGGTTCTAGTGGTTGGTGGTCAGACCAGATCAGAACAAGATAATATTTTGCAAGGAAAAATATCGAAATGTCCCTAGTTCCCCGGTTGTTTCAATATCCTAGGAATGTAGAATACGATCAACGGTCGTTATTTTTTTTAGGAATCTGACAATTGTTGAGAGTTAATGGGTATACGGTGTGTCTCGTATCCCAGTGATCCCAACTACCCGATGATGTAGTGAACCATCAAGAAATCAAATCAGTGATCATGAGTAAACCCAAGGGGAGATTGGATGGTTGTTGAGCGATGAGGCTTCTTGTTGTGTGGTATGATGGGTAGAGAAAAAATTGATGACCACTATCAAATTCAAGGATATGCATCAGATGATTGATAAGTTTTGAATCTTATGCTATATTATGTGAGCAAATTGCACATGAAACCGAAGGGGGATTTTCTGGTTTTGAAGGATTTGTAAACCTCAATTTTTATAAAAAAAAATGGATCTGGAGCTGATTTAATGAGCTATTTACTCTTGTGCACAAATGTTTTAAAGTATGGGCTCTGTAAGTGATGAATCCATAATCGTTTTGAATTAGAGTTGTAGTTCAATGGAGAGTATGTGAAAATTAGAGAGATAAGGTTTTGAGGCTTGTGAGAGTGTGTGGTGTGATGGAAGGAAGTGAGAAATTATGAAATTGCAAAACTAGAAGTGGAAGAATACAGATATGGAAGAAATGTAAATAATGAAGATCCAATATATTAAGCATACTGGAGAATTCAAGAAAAACTTATAAATAAAATTAAGGAATATAAGTATTTTCAAGGTGGTAGGGTGGATAAAGGAAGGAGATCAGTGTCTTCTACAGATTGGTGCCTACAAACATTGTTGTGCTAGGTTGGAGCCTAGAAGAATTGATGATTTGGTGCTCAACTAAGGGGATTGGTGTCTTCTGCAGCTTGGTTCTTGCAAAAATTATTTCTGAGTTTGTGCCCAGGAGAGGATATTTGTGTCTTTTGCAGGTTGGTTCCTACAAGCATTGTAACTATGGGTTGGTGCCTACATGATTTTATAAAATAATTAATTTTTGGTTTTCTCCCATTTGGGTTTCCACTTAAAATATTTGTGTACTATGATTATGTTAAACATGGTTAGTTCTCTGCATTGTGAATTATAATCTCTGGAATGTTTAATGAAAGTTGAAAAGAGTTTTAAAATTGCTAAAATTGTGCAATATTGATTCACCCCCCCCCTCTCGGTATTAGTGTATATTCCAACAATTGGTATCAGAGAAGGTTCCTTTAGAAATAGTCTAAATATTAGAAGGTAGATTCCTATGGCACGCATGGACAACCAAGATAGAGTCTCCAAATATCCATTCTTTGATGGATCAAATTATGCATTATGGAGCATCATAATGAGAGTATATCTGCAGTCATTGGGATATGATTTCTGGAAGGCATACAAAGATGGATACACCACCCTTGAAAGTCACATTTATGATGTAGGTGTTAAGAAGATTAGTGAAAATAACTCAAGCTCATAATTTACTAAAGTCAGGCATTGTGTATCAAGCTCATAATTTACTAAAGTCAGACATTGTGTATCAACAAAAGAAATTTGGGATAATTTGCAAAATACATATGAGGGGAATGAGAAAGTTAAGGAAAAACTACAAACTCATAGGGGACGAATTGAAAATATCAAGATGGGAGAAGATGAAGATACAAAAGCCTACATTCTTCATGTGGATGAAATAGACAACACTATCAAAGGACTAGGTGAAACCATGGATCAACAATTTGTTGTACAAAAGGTTCCCAGGACACTTCCTTCAATATTTGACCCCAAGGTATCTTTTATTGAAGAAGTGAAGGATTTAGACAATCTAACAATGGATGAATTACATGGAATCCGTATGGCCGATGAAATGAGATCTATGAAATAAAAACCATCAAATCATGAGGCAACATTCAAAGCATCAAAAGGACACCAAACATATGACTCCTTGGAAGAAGAGTCAGATGCAGAGGAAGAAAACTTCATCAAGAGGCTCAATGAAGGAATTGGAAAATACAAAGGCAAACTCCCTTTCAAGTGATTTGATTGTGGTAAAGTAGGAAAATTTTCTACTAAGTGCCCATACAAAAGGAACTCTAATTTTAGAAAAAACAAAGATCATTATATAAGTGACAAAAATGAAGAGAAAAGGAAGAATTATAGGAAAAAGAAAAATTGATATGCACATGATGAAGGTAGCTCCTTTGATGAACAAGAAAACAACACTAAAGATGTTTTATTAATGGCCATCAATGAATTCTTTGAAGATTAAACCTCAAAACATGAAGACCTTGATGAGGGAGTGTTATGAGGAAAATCACTCTATGGCATGGGGTAAACCACAACAAATGGAATGACTGCAGAAATCAATTCTAATATCAAGTATTCTATATAAATAAAATGCTAGCAAGATAAGGCCCGGAGCCTGCCTCATCCAAACGTTTGATGAAGACCATCATTGAGCACACAACTCAAAGTTTTATACCTGCAACTTGTCCTCAACAACCAATATATGCAAGCATTTGGTGATAATATATAATGTTAGTATATAAAATAGCATAATTCATTAACATACATGAAAAATACGCCCATGGAATAAAAATTCAAATATTTTCAAGATATCGATTGGACGAGAAAAGAGTATTTATATTAAAATAATCAACATAAGTATACAAATGAAAAACTTATGTGTCGGCACGTCTCGGAACCGAGAAACTAAGTCCCTTCCAGTTGGGCCTCCACAACTTCAATCCTCCACCAAAGGCAAGCTCATATAAAGGATGCAATGAGGTTCTCCATATAAGAGGGAAGAGCGTGGGGGATGAAAAATGTGTTCATACTTTCAAGGATAAAGGGATGCAGACTCAATGTGAAGTGAAATTTATCTAGAGTATCCTTTCTCTAAAAAGTTGAATCCTCTCCTCTTCCACGGTTTGGATATGGATCAATTTATAGCCTTCAATTGGAACTGAAGGGCCTATTCAGAACATTTCCAGTATATGGAAGGTCAAGGATCATGGATCTCATGATGTGACATGCAAACCCGACACAAATTTTAATTTTGAGCACCAAACACGATGTTCGCAGGTTGTAGTGGTCCAACCTACGTATATGCATATTGTCTAACTGGTAGGGCACGCATATGTGGAAAAATGTGATTTTTTGGCTCTGGGAAGTACAAAAGGGGACTTCAATTCTGCATAGGGAAATGTAAATGCTATCCAAGAAAGTTGCATGGGGTGAGGAAAAAGTTGCATGGGGTGTTCCACGAATTGTTGCACTTGTCCTGGCTTCGCATTGGCTATCTTCACACATCTTTGGTCCATAGCAAGTCTTGTTTGGCATAAAAATTGGCCACCTCTCTCAGTTTAGTAAATTCATGGGGGGTGCCAAATTCGAGGAGACCTATATCTTTCATCGCTTTGTTAATTTTACCCCAGTGTTTCTGGTATTTGGCCCATTGCTCTTGAATTTCTCGGTGTGGGTCTCGGGTCATCTTCACCCAGTATTCGGTGGATTTCTTTATGATATCGAGACTACTTTTTCCAACTAGCTCAATGCCATGATTTTCCTTTTCTCGACCCTGCTGGACTGCCTCAATATATTCGAGTCTCTCTATCACTTGTTGTGCCTTTTTGTGCCACCTTTTCATCTCTTTGAATGTTGCGAGTGCCATGAGAGTATCCTCCTGGAACTCAACTATGTTCTTTGCTAACAGGTGCCTCTCCTTCTTGAACTCATCATAAGCTTTGTTGAACTCACCCTTCAAATACGCAGTGGTCTGCGTAGTACTCTTATAGTATTCAACAAGATGATGTAGATGTTCGATCTCTTTTAGAGTGTTGGCTAGTTCCTTTTCATCCCTCCTGGCTCTATCCTGGGAAGCTTCCGAGAGGGATTTTCCCACGCCGATTAGTTCAGACGTGCGAGCATCTGTGGTGTTAATTAAGTTCTCCTCTGTGGTAACCAATATGGATTGATCTAAAGTGATCCTTCTCTTCTTAGAAGTCTTTTGAATGATGGCCTTAATCTTTTGATTGTAGGAGATCGCATAGATGTCTGCTACCTCATCTATCGGCTCTGGTATCTGTTGATCACCCCATGTGAGACTGTTTCTTAGGCTACCCATGGTGTATACTTTTTCAAGGGAGGGCTCTTGAACTTCCTCACTCTGCTCTGTATATCCGACCTCTATTTTTCACTCATCAGGGATTTGAGTGTTGGGAATAATATAGGTGTCGGGTATAGGCTCATTGCTTACCTGCTTGTCGGACGTACAACTGTCGATTTCCTTCTGTGGAAGTTCGTCACTCAGACCTGCTTCTGCTTCCTATTCATGGGACTCCCTTATGTCGAGGCCACCTTCGGACCCTGTTTCCTTTTGTAAGACCTAATTGTCTTGGGCCTCGGGCTCAGGGGAAGTGGTTTTCTCAGGGCTTTCCTCCTCTTCGACACGTACCGGGGAGCCCTGAGATGGCTCCTGACTTTCGTAATCACTGTATACCTATATAAGTTTTCTAAGGGGATTAAGTGCTTGTGTTTATATCGACACCCGACCTATCTCTATGTGAATTCTTTTGCCTTCCGGGGAGTTGAACGACGCCATTGGGGATCTAGGGTTATTTTATTCGTTGGTGTTATTAGGATTTAAGGAGATGGGGCCAATTGACTCTGTCAGGACACTCTAGATGGTAGTTGAAATCACAATACTTATGGTAAGATGTGGGTTATCCTGCATTCATCTCATTATCAGCTGACTTTGTCAGTACAAGAGTTCTGGCATCTCCAGTGTAGTTCAAACTTCAAGGGAATCCCTAATGTGTATCGAGGATTCTCAGTTGACTCCCATGGCTTCAATGTCTCCTTTTGGATCACTTATTCCTTCATCCAATTCATACGTTGTTGCTTCTTGACAGGTCCTACCGATCTCTTGAACTGTCTACTCCAAAAAAGTGGCCTGTTCTTCGTAGCTCATAGCTCTAAACCTAGTTCCTCGAGGATTAACTTTCCTAGATGCCACCACATTCCAGTATTGAGCGTTCTTAGTAAAAATTTCATCCTCAAAATGGTCATGGGCATAGGTCCAACATGATGATACCTATGAGGCGTGCTGCAAAACCAATCCCTTGGGATTGTGTTTGCGAAATCGGCCAGTTTGGAACCAAAATTCCAATTGACCTAGCTCGAGTTGTTTAGCATGCGCGATATCTTTGACCATGCAGAAGCCGATATGAAACCCATACGGTATGAAAGCCTACTTCTAGTATTTTACTAAACTTTCATTGTATCCTTACAGGATGGTTTGATAGAAAATATCCCCTAACACTAGCCGGTCGGGAACATAAATGGGTAATAAGTGGGGTGCCCCTGTGGCACCGAAAACCCTGATGTAGGTTTCTCGTTCATCTAAATACCAATGGCCAATTTTGGCTATAACCTTCTTTACTTCATCTGACAATCTAGGGCATTCTTTCCTGAAGAGAAATAAGTAAATGCATGCAATAAATTGATCATAGATAATAGCATAGGATTTCTTGTACCTGTTTTCCCATAGGATGTTGAAGTATACATGGACCGCAAGCTTCGAAGAGTGCCAATTTAGGTTCATCCCAGTGAAATCATTCCTGGCATAGATGACATTCAGTAGATACGAGGCCATGTAGAAGGTGGGGGTATCTCCCTCCTTCGGCACCTGAGCCTGTCTTATGCAGGTGATCAACTGTTTGGAGATTATGGCACCCCAATTGAAGCCTGTACATAAAATGGTGATTGTAAAAGCTAGAGGCATCCAAGCCTCTGAAAATCGGGAACAGTCTTTCTCCCCATGTAACCTGCAGAGTAGAGTCATGAGATATATGTATGGTTCCCTGATATTGGTTGTTGGGTACCAACCAACAGTCTGATTCATGAATTTTGTGTCTTCTCTCCACCAAGACGCCATTATTTCGTTAGTATTGTGTGACGCATAGAAACTCAGGATGAATTTGGTGCTCAGTTTTAACTCAGAATCTTTGAGATTATAGTAACTTTGAACCTATGATGGTAGGAAGACCTTGATCCATTCATCGTTATCATTATTAATCAAACATTTTTGGGCGTCAGTGTGGTCAATGATCCACTTCAGGAGCTCAATGCAAGGAAAGACTGGAGACCGGCTTGCCACCATGTGTAGATAATCCTTGCGAATGTTGGGGAGGACCTCATCGTCGAGCTTCCTTGTTTCAGGATCGCTATGCGGGTTATATTCGAGGGGTTCTTCCTTCTTGATTTTCTTGAAAATTTCTTCCCAATAGGGAAATTCTATATTGGCTCCAATACTTTCCTCTGTGTCTTCGAAAGCTGGGGGTTGGACAAAGGGCTCCTTGGTGATTGTCTTAATGACAGACACTGGCTTGGGAGAAAATTCTAATTGTCTCACAACTGCTAGGGAGGAGCCTTCTCCTACTTCTGATTCTTGCAGTTTATGGGCTCTCGGCGATTTCCTGGTGGAAGGCTTCTTCGGAGGCATTGTTACTACAATTTAAAAATGCCTTTTGAACATGTGTACAGAATAGCATTGGGTGCATACATATAACAATGGAATGAATTAAAATCATTAGCGGATACATACCTATAATGCTTTCTAATATAATTTCTTAATACTCACTAAACTTTGTGCATTTCCTCTGGGTTGTTGGCTTCACTCTTCTGATTGTTTTGAACTTCTTGTTCCATCGAATGGGACCGTGCATAATGAATTGAATAGGATATAACTGGAGAGATACTACCAGTCATATCAATCAGTTAATACAAGTAATAAATGTAAATTCAAAATAAATTACCCTCGAAATTATGCAGATAAACATTAATTGGTCGACGACGGAAGCACGGAGGAGGATGCATTGTATCGATGGGTTTAACGGTTCCTTTTTTATTCACGCACGAATTAGTAACTAATGTTTGATCTACGAATTAACTACTAGCTTTGAATGTGGTGTATTTGACATATACGGAGGTAAAACGTCTCGTCGCGTCACATTACCCCGGCGTAGGGATCAGGGATCGACTACTATTTGAGTGCATACTTATATTGATATTCTCTTGATAGAACCTCTGACACTAATGATATCGGTGTTGGCAATTAGGGAGGAAACAAGTACGCAACTTCTCGGTGGGCCTTCACTTAGTGATCCTTTATCCTTGAAAATTGTTTCAGGCTTCGGCGGTCAGCGATGTTTACTCCTTACCTC
This sequence comes from Picea sitchensis, assembly GCA_010110895.2. Lineage (NCBI taxonomy): Eukaryota > Viridiplantae > Streptophyta > Pinopsida > Pinales > Pinaceae > Picea > Picea sitchensis. The sequence continues at coordinate 169,837 of SNQJ01S0012367.1, read as the reverse complement.
TGCTCGGTGCTCACTATTACACTTTTCTACCGAAACCGAATGGATCGATCTTCGGAGAAATCCTTCCTGGGACTATTCGTAGGAAAGAAACGCTTTCATAGGTCGACATCGATGAAGGTTAGTACTTGGCTATTTTGACTTTCCAAATGATTTTCAACATCTTATAACTTTTACCGATGTCGAACCTTTGAAGCACATTGGGGAATCTTCTGGGTCGCCAATTCCTTGAGTGGTTGTCAATTCCTCCTTATGGTTAAGATGAATCTTCGTTGAAAGTCCAAGTAAACTTTAATTAATTCAATCAGGAAACGTATAAGATTAAGTGAAGGTATCAGTTTCATAACTCAAGTGAAGACGGTCGATGCAAGAGATTGAGTGGTACCCAAAAAAGAAGAAAAGTCACAAACCCTTTTTTCTAGGGTGTGTTGAGTGCTCAACAGTTCCATTAGTTCAAGTGTACTCATTATGTATGGAGCTCTTGATATAGGTGCAGAACCAAACATGAGATCAATTGAGAAATCAATATCTCTTTCTGGAGGTAGACCTGGTATCTCTTCTATAAAGAAATCCTTAAATTCTTGGAGTCTTGGATAGTCTTCAATCTTTAACTTTTATATATATATAGATTCCAATACATGAACTACGTATAAATGGAAACATTTTATGGAACTCCTTTTTAAATGTAAGGATGAAATCCATCTAATAGAAATGGTTCTCAGAGTACCTTTCATTAAACTTGGATTCCCTTCATCATCTATGTATTCAAAGGTCTTATCGTAGAAATCCAACTTTACTTTATGTGTTGCCAACCAATCCATGTTGATTAAGGCATCATATGAACCCAAAGGTAAAATATTCAAATTCACCCTTGTGAATAGTCCATTCATTTCCACTTGACAATCTTCTATAAAATCACTAACCTTTCTCTTTATTCATGTAGCCAACTGAACTAACCAGGATTTCTTGTGTTTGGTTTTTTGAAGGATACATGTATCAATAATCTTAGGTGCAATGTATCTATGACTATATCTAGGGTCAATTATAATAGAAATAGATTTATTAGAAATCTTGCCATCAACTTCCACCATTGATGCATGGTGGTCTACCTATCGATCCTCTAATGCAACATATATTTTTGGAATAGTCTTTGCTACACCATTCACTATTGCAACTTATTGTATAGTATAGGTAGTCTTCTTAGTTTCCTTCCTATGAGGATATTCCCTGAGAATATGTTCTTCTCCACATCCCCAACACTTGAGAGGCCCTTTCGAAGGATCCCTTGGATTTCCCGCTATTGACTATGTTGGTTTTTTTCCACTCTAAGATGGAAAATTCTGCTAATATATGCTTCACGTTAGATGATTTGGTTTAAAAAAAATTATTGATTCATAAACTGCAGATGCTTAAATCCTTTCATAAACAGCAGAGGAAAAGGATACAAAAGCCCTGAAGAAAGAGAAAGAGGAAGACTTAGAGAAACTACTAGTTGCGCGGTACTTTGTAACCGCTTATGAAAATGAGAAGGATGAGTTATGGGTGATGCTGGAGGAGGACAAAGCAAAGATACAGAGAGAAAAGGACCAGTTGCTCGTAGAGCAGATTGCGGTCAAAGAAGTGGTGAGAATAGAACTTTTCTCTATGCCAGGCTTGGCACAAGGGGAACATGAGGAAGTTGAGGTTCAAGTGATGAATCTTGTTGAGGCCATCCAGTAGCTTCAAGCAAGGGTAATAGAGTTGGAGATCCAAGCAGTACCAAGCACTCTGTAGGAAGTGCATGACTAGAGGGAGGAAGCCGCTAAGAGCGCAGTTGGAAGGCTCAGGGCCCTCACCTCATAATGAAAACAATTGAGTGATAGAAGCATTCATACCTATGAACGCCTCACGAAATATCCAGAGCTTAGTAAGTTAGAAGCACAGCTACAGGAGGCGCATCAACATGAACTGAAAGTATAAGCGCAGATGAAGTCTCTCACTACAGTCGAGAGAATGAAGATATCACAAGAACAATGCGTGGCCCAGCAACAGATTACTTCCATCCAGGGAAGAGTAATGGAAGTCACCTAGAGGCTACAACCAGTGCAGGATGAATCCTACATGGTATTTGAAGAGATCGAAGGACAAGGTTCACAACTAGACCAAGTGGTTGCGACAGTGGAACAGTGCCTGGAAGGGCCTGTTACAGAGAAAATGATCCAGGAGTTCACTGAGCAGGAAGCTCAGGTGAAGAAGCAAGTTGAGGTAGCTCGAGCTAAGCTCGAGGCCTTTGAAGAAGTATTTCCTAGACCTTAGTGACTCGGTATGAGTCATAGGTGAGTGTTGGGGGCTTGTTGGCCCTTGACCAATTTTTGAGGAAACATTGGTCAGGTTTGGCCACTTTTCAGACGTCGACGTAGTGATCGACGAAGGAGCGTCCAAGCGGAGCTGAGATCATAGGATCTCACTAGTTTTGTGGGTTTTGTGGACCCATCATGGGGTTCTTAGGGTTTTGTAACGAGTTATGGGATGTCGGGCCATGGGTTTAGCCATGATTAGGCATTTTTGTAAATGTAAAATTATAAATAAGAATAAGATTGTAAGGATGAGTAGTGGTAGAAGGGGATGTAATTGGCTAAGTGAAAGAGGCAAGTAGTTCTGAGTTTATTTGTGCAACAGAACATGTATGTAAGGATTTGTGCTTGATAGAGGAGTTGGCTATGTGCCTTGACCTGATTTTGGGAAGGTGGATCTGGTGCTTAGTGCGCAGATCACTTGTCTAGTGGGAAGCTTGGATCCGTGGCTTAGTGCATAGGAGAAGACGAATGTAAGATATTGAAGCCTAATAGAGAAGAAGAAGTAGTTGGTGGACGTAGTCCCACACTGGGGTGAACCACGTATATCATATGTTGATGGTTTTCTTTGTGCTATGATGTTTATGTTGTGGATCTACTTAGTGAATTGGTTGTTATGTGTAATAGATAGATCTATGAATGCTTAAGTGATTTATTCATGTTGGATGTGCTAGATCTAACTTATGATGCTAAGTGCAATGTTTATTTTGTCATTTTTACTGCACCGATTTATACTTAGGGTTTGTTCTGCGATGTGAATGAAGTTGATAATTACTGCATGTTGTTCTTAAGTACTCTGCAAAGTAATTGTAATCACATATCTATGTCCCAACTTTGTTACAGACATCTAAGTCCTGTAACCCCCCCTGCCTCTACCTCATGTGAGACTTTGCATGCTTCGCAAGCATTTTCGAAAGGACGGGTAATTAGGGTTTTATTGGTGCGATGTTGAGCGTTGAACCCTATTTCTGCCCCTGTGCCAACAAATGGTTCCATTGTCAGTACTTGAAATAGTGATTGCTGGGAACTAAAGGAAAGGAAAGATAAGCTTTGTGTGTAGATCTACTGTTGTAGTGCGCATTATTCTACTTGAATTGTGAAGCTTTTTTCTAAGAAAGAAACCCGATCTTAAGAAAAGAGGTAAGATCTTGAAAGAGGTAAAGCTTTATGCTTTGATAAGAATAAGATAAGTAAAAAAAATTGTTTCTAAATCATGAATCTAGGTATGTTTGATAGATTATGTCCTAGTCTAAAATCTAGGGTACAGTTAGAGGAAAACGTTGATCTGAATAAATTTGATAGAAATGAAGAAAGATATGTTATTCCTATGCATAGAAAGAATTTTTGGACTAATGAATGGATGCATGAACCTAGAAAGAATTTGTGCAGATTGTAGGCCCATCACTGTGATCCTAGTGCGCAGTACAGGAGAAGTTGGGGAAATTACAAGAGAAAGAAAGGATTTAGATTATGTTATAACTGCAGAAGACTGGGACATCTTGATAAGGAATTCCCTGGTATAGGTCCTATTTGTCTTTGTTGTAAAATTGTTGGTCATGAAGTTGAGGATTGTCCAAAGATGATTGCTAAAGTTGAAAGGATGAATATGAGACAAGAAAACTATCAAGAGACTAAGAGCATATTAGAAAATCAGAATGCGAAAGAATCAGAGAAAGTTCAGACTACATTAGAATAGTTGATGAATGATCACAAAGATATCAGTTTATCATAGATCTTGAAGGAAAAAAAATGTATAGATACAATAATAGGAGACTTCGTCATAGACTGTGTCCTGTATGAGGAGACACAAGTGAATATCATGACTGAAATTACTTGGGAAATTTTGGGGAAACCTACTTTGATAACTTCATTGGGAATAATAGGCTTGTTTAAAGGAAATATTATAACCCTATGTGGAAGAGTTACTAATGTACCTATTATCATCCATTGAACATCGACTGAAGAGGAATTTAAAGTCATTAAGTTTGTTGAGAATAGCGCCCCTTTCCCCCTTTTTCTAGGCAAGACTTGGATTGAGAAATATGGGATCAAAAGGAAAGTAGAGGAAGTAGCTAAAGAAAAGAAAAAGCAAGAACTAAGGGATTTCATAGCTAAAAAAATAGATCGACTGATAGAAGAACGAGAAGTTAAGTCAAAGCAGCAGAATGCAAGGGAACTAGTTGTCGAGGTTGAAAGAGCGCAAGAAGGTTTGAAGTACATATCCATGCAAGAAAGAAGTATATCCACCCAGGAAATAGTAAGAGAGGGGAAATTAACTTCGAACCCCTGGAAAGTACATCAACACTATGAAGTCACTATGATAGGAGAAACTAAGAATAAGAATGGGAAGAGAAATTTAGCTCAGTAAGAAGAAGTCCAACTTACAGGAAGTTATAGACAAGAATTCTCAGGAGGAAGTCTTGCAGGCTTTGAACCTCGCTTAAACAGTAGAACCACACAGAATGGGACTTCACCCTGGCAAAGCTATATGACCATTGGAGGCACCCCGACCATTATAATGATGCTCCAAATGGCTAAGAAACACATTTATTGGTGGATAGATCATCATTGGATGTTGATACCACGCCATAATGGATGGATTCGCATTGATTGAGGCATCCCTGTCCACTGGAGGAATCTATTACAACACTTGCTTATTTAACCCATCGTATATTGCACCGGGACCACTTTTTGCCACCCGTAATTATCTGAGCTAACAAAGAAGTGATTGTGTGTGTCGAGCTGTGCTATCAGACATCATTGTCCTTTTTTCTACCCCACTATCCATTCACCTACCCTAACCTATTTGTTAATAGTGAGAATGTCAGCTGAGCGCACTGAGCCAGAGAATTCCATTGAATAAGTTCTAAAGAAGTTTATGGTTGATAACGCTATGTCTGAAGGAGTACAAGCGTCGTCGACCAGGGGACTGCAGGCTTCCCCTTCGATTGGATGACATTCGAAATGTGCCAACCCCGTGACTGAGAAGAGAATTAATCATCGTGACGATTTGGCTAATGCGAAGAAGATCATGTAGATCTTACCAAATTATATATTGCCTTTGGTTAGCGCGGTTAACTACACAGCATTCCACGGGACTTCGAGTAAACATTGATCACCGCGTACATTTTGAATGGAATACGTGTAGTAGGATAGATCCCAGCACTAAAGAACAATGAATTTAACCTTGGACATAGAAAGAACCATGCCATGCTCACGCCCCATAGATATTTGTTGAAGACGACTCAGAAGAAACCTCACATAGTCTCTCAACCTTGGATTAAGGAGTTGGCACAGTCCATGATACTGAATGTCATGAAGATTTCTCATTTTGGATGACATCAGGAGGTTAACACTTGCATTAAACTTCTCTTTTTATTCTCTCATGGTGGATACCTATGGCTCGACAGGAGGATTACAGTGGATCCGGTGTTGATCCATCGGATTATAAGATTGAGCATGCAGGGACCCGACCCTCAACATTTATACCCAGGGAAGACCTCAGATCGCTCCATGGCATAGCACATCAAAGAGGCATACGGAGAAGTTGAGAATGGAAAGAGAGGATACAAGGTAGCCTCTATCCAAGATGGCGCAGTGTGTCTCTCCTGCCAGCTCATAGCTGGAAATTGTGTAAGAAAGAATCGCCCCACGCAGGTCACCAGGGTCGTGGTGGACCTCGCAAGGAAATGCGTGGAGGAGATGCAGATGAATTGGGTGATTTAACTCGTCAATGATCTTGAGAAATACTATCGTGAAGCATAGGATCATGGATACAAGTTCCACTTCAGCTGGCTACTCGTGTTGATTGCATTTGTCGCTTGGAAAATGTTGGAAGGAGCCACCTTCCTAGAGATTGAATCATTGGAGTTGTTGGCCGCGAAGTTCTCAACCTTATGGTATATGAATGACATGTCAAAGCAATGGCAGTCCAACACAATGCTCCATGCCTACTATCATCATGACACCATGCACATTTCACTAGTACAGACCACTAGCTAAGTTTCGTGCAGATCTGCACTTTATTTATATCACTGTGCACAAGGATGAGAGCAAGGAATAATTATAGTCCTATTACAAGTTGATCGACAAAGAAATGGAGTAGATCACCAAGGAATGGCCAAAGGAATTATAGACACCTTTTTATGATGCAGAACTCTCAGACGTTGACATCATAAGAAGCCCCTTGGTCACCAGGTTTGAGCATGCAGGACAAAATAGTGTGAAGAAAAAAAATAAAAAGGAGGAAGTTCATAACATAGAGACTGATGAGGAGGATAGAGCCTCAGAAGAAAGTGGACCTGGCTCACCCACAGGAGGAGGAGGAGATGAAGTAAATCAAGAAGTAGGAGGGGTAGAAAGAGAAAAGCAAGGAGAAGGTGAAGCTACACCACAAAAGGATCCCCCTACCGAGACAGAAACACCGAAGAAGATGAAGGTTTATCCACAGAAACATTTGGCAAGAAAGAAGACCCATGCCAGTAATCCCTAGTTAGAGGCTATGCTCACAGAGGATGATATCGGTCTAATCCATGGAGCAATTGAGGATGTGTCTGAAGATCTCTTAGAGAGATATACAGTAAAGAAGGAAGAGTTGTATGTAAAGATCGAGAAGGAGATAAGGAGATACAACGAGTTATTCAAGTTATCCATGGAGTGCCTACTTCGTAGAAGATTACAAAGTTGTGGGATTAGCTAGCCCAACTTCGAAGACTTGAAAATGCAACAGAGGCTCGACTTCATAAAGTCCAAGAGGAGAAGGAAAAGGATATAGAATCCCTGAAGAAAGAGAAAGAGGAAGTCTTGGAGAAACTACGAGTTGTGTGGTACTGTGTAACCTCTTATGAAAATTAGAAGGATGAGTTACGGGCGATGATCGAGGAGGAAAAAGAAAAGATATAGAGAGAAAAGGACCAGTTGCTCACAGATCACACTACAGTCAAAGAAGTGGTGAGCAGAGCACTTTTCTCTATGTCAGGCTTGGCATAGGGGGAACATGAGGAATTCAAGGTTCAAGTGATGAAGCTCTTTGAGGCCATCCAATAGCTTCAAGTAAGGGTAACGGAGTTGGAGATCCAAGCAGTACCAAGCACTCCGCAGGAAGTGTGCAACCAAAGGGAGGAAGCTGCTAAGAGCGCAGTTGGAAGGATCAGGGCCCTCGCCTTAGAATTCAAACAGTTGAGTGACAGAAGCGCATAGAACTATGAATACCTCATGGAATATCCAGAGCTTAGGAAGTTAGAACCGCAACTACATGAGGCGTAGTAGTAGGCACTGAAAGTACAAGTGAAAATGAAGTCACTCATTGCAGTCGAGAGAATGAAGAGATCACAAGAACAATGTGTGGTTGAGAAGAAGATTACTACCATCTAGGGTAGAGTAATGAAAGTCACCTAGAGGCTACAACTGGTGCAGGATGAAGCCTGAGCAGTGTTTGAAGAGATCGAAGGACAAGGTTCGCAACTGGACCAAGTGGTTGTGAAAGTGGAACAGTGCCTGGAAGGGCTTGTTATAGATAAAATGATCAAGGAGTTCACTGAGAAGGAATCTCAGGTGAAGCAGCAAGTCGAGGCAGCTTGAGCTAAGCTTGAGGCCTTCAAGGCAGCATTTCCCAGACCTAAGTGACTCGGGATGAGTCATATGTGAGTGTTAGGGGCATGTTGGCCCTCAACTAAGTTTTAAGGAAACATTGGTCAGGTTTGACCACTTTTTAGACTTCGACGTAGTGATTGAGGAAGGAGCGCCCAGGCGTATCTGAGATCACAGGATCTCATTGGTTTTGTAGTCTTTGTGGACCCATCATGGGGTTCTTAGGGTTTTGTAACGGGTTATGGGATGTCGGCCCATGGGCTTACCCATGATTAGGCCTTTTTGTAAATGTAAAAGTATAAATAAGAATAATATTTTAAGGATGAGTAGTGGTAGACATGGATGTAATTGGCTAAGTGCAAGAGGCAAGTAGTTATAAGTTGCTTTGTGCAACAGAACATGTATGTAAGGCTCTGTGCTTGATAGACGAGACAGCTCTGTGCCTTGACCTGATTTTGGGAAGGTGGATCTAGTGCTTAGTGCACATATCACCTGTCCAGTGTGAAGCTTGGCTCTATGTCTTAGTGCATAGGAGCAGACAAATGTAAGAGATTGAATCCTAATAGAGAAGAAGAAGTAGTTGGTGGATGTAGCCCCACATTGGGGTGAACCACGTATATCATGTGTTGATGGTTTTCTTTGTGATATGATGTTTATGTTGTGGATCTGCTTAGTGCATTGATTGTTATGTGTAATAGATAGATCTATAAATGCTTAAGTGATTTATTCATGTTGGATGTGCTAGATTTAACTTATGATGCTAATTGCGATGTTTATTTCATCATTGTTACTACGTTGATTTATACTTAGGGTTTGTTCTGTGATGTGAATGAAGTTGATAACTAACGGATGTTGTTCTTAAGTACTCTGTGAAGTAATTGTAGTCACAGATCTGTGTCCAATATTGGTTACAGACACTTGAGTCCTATAACCCCCCTGCCTCTACCTCGGGTGAGACTTCGTCTGCTTCACAGGTGTTTCCAAAAGGGTCAGTAGTTCGGGTTTTGTTGGTGCATTTTTTAGCGTTGAACCCTTGGTCTTCCCCTGTGCCAACATCATTGATTTCAAATGAAGAAAGAACTATGTTGTGACATTCATGAATGTCATTGATGACAAACACAGGGGGTGACTGTAAATATATTGACCTTCTGCAAGCCTCCTATGATTTTACCTTAAAGGATATCACCATAACAAAAAGATAATTGTGCGCAAACAGGAAGGATTTAAGAGAAATGGAAAATGAAAGATAGACGAGCTAGAGGAGAAAACATTTAAAAAAAGAATTGAAATATGTGTGGCATAGGGGAAGTGGTAGTGATGAAATTCACAAAGGAATACCTTGGTGGCCTAATCAAAGAATTGGTGAAATTGATATATCCCATATTTATGAGGAAAAATTATTTCCATAAGTTTATAATGCAAAAGAAGTGTTATGAAGTTTGAATGTGAGCGGGAAAGCCACAAAACCATGCGTGAGGGGTTAACATTTAGAGGATTAAATATTGACCATTGAACGTCAGAGATCAACAACCAAGAACAAATGTCATATGGCCCAGCAAATCAAAATATAGAGTGAAATTTATAAACAAAATGTTATAATCTCCAATGGTGCGATGGCCTAGTAGGATGGTGGGATGGTAACTCGGTAACATACCAGATGTAGAAAAATGGTTGATGTGTAGTGATTAGATATTTTGAAAGGTAAGTGCCCCAGTGAGATCATTTCCAGGTGAATATGCCACGTGTCAGGACAAGTGTAGTCCACATGGAGACAACATGTCAGTGCATGTATTATTCCACATCACATCAGCATACCAAAGATCAGGGATTTAGAGAGTTAGCATGGTGGAAAACGTATTGAGGGCTTGGAAAGATGGTACCCTGGTGGTCTGGTGGTTCCGGTGATCGATATCAACATATTGGATATCATATTGAGAAAAAAACTTGTGAGTGGAATGTTAAATACCATGTGAGCCAGTAGGTCGGTGGCCACGTCAATGTCAGGTGCCATGATAAGTAAGTGCCACATAATTCAATAGAGGTAGAGGAAGTCCACGCCATCACAAGCAGCTCTACAAATTCCATGCACAATGCCACATGTTAGGCATGTACTTTTCCAAGTTAGCTAGCACATATAAAAGGGTTCCACATGGAGACTACATCATATACTATGTCACACCAGCGTAATTAGGAGTATGTAATGTGTGCACGTGGTTAATGTCTCGGTGGCCCAGTAGTCTAATGGACCCAGTGCTTGGAACCTGGACAATAAGGTTCCTTACCTGACTGATAGTGGTTCAGCATGAGGTAAAATCATATGTGTGGTAGGTCAATGGACTGGTGTCCCGGTGCCCCGATAGGTTGGATTGGACTAGACCGAAGCAATGTTAAAGGACATTGTTGAAATAACTAAGGGATGACATCTCGAGGACCCGAGTAGCCAACAAATCAGTAATCCTGGTAGTCGGATGACCCAGTGTTACACATTATTTTTTTCAACCCTATGACCATTAATGATGTAAACCTATCCTTTTTCTTTAGAAGGATCAATTGCCTTAATCCCTGAAGAAGAATGAAGAAAAACTTTCCCAAAGAGATGAAATTATCTTTTCCTTTGTAAAAAAACATGTAAAGAAGAATCATCACACCTTGCTCTATGATGAAGGTGAGAAGATATACAATCGACGTAGGTTGCACCACAGTGTCCTGCGACATCGTCACAATTTTCTTAGTGTTAATGGTGTGTTGATCACCCGTACAAAGAAAAAGAGAAGCTTCTCGATGCTTCTACAATAGAAGCTTCAAGGGTGAGGTGTCCTCCAATCATTCCGGATCTGAGTTGCATCGCTATTCTAGTGGGATCATGCTAACCTCCTCACCCTATCCTTTTTAGCTTATAAAAGGAGGGGAGTTCTCATGGGGAAAATTAGCTTGGGAATGGTTAGAGAATTTTTGGAACTTCAGCTTAGTTATAGAGATTCAAATAATGAGATATTAGTCTAGCTAAGAGTTTGGATTAGCTTTAGCTATAGCTAATTCATATGGAGTGTTTGGGCCTATGTTGGATTTGAGCTTCACTTTGTCAAGTTGAGATCATAAGTAGTTGTCAGATCTACAGTCTCAGAATCCGTGGAGTAGAAGTGTCTGGGAAGCAAGGAACTATTGGAAGGGACCCTACAACATTAAGGCATTGGTTGTATTCTCCTTTTAATATTTCTAATATAGTAATATATTTCTTTCCCATAAAATTGTCCTTATTTTATTGTATGACTCCTTGATCACATACATAGGTTTTGTTAAGTATACATTGTTTCTTTCACATCATTGGATTAGGTCTTTTTATAGGTTCGGCATCCCATAATCCTTGAAACGGAGTGAGGATGACACTAGAAAGGACAAGCGACATTTAAAAGGTATGTCATTTATCTCTTCCTAGTTAGTGTTGGAGCCGCCGTTGTTTTCTAAGCCCATCACAAATTTCATTTTTTTAAATGCTCGAAATCTAAAGATGGTTTTCATATTTTCCCTCTGAGTTATAAAGATCTCCGAATCTTTATCACGCAAGCAGCGATGATTGTTATACTCTCGAAACAAGTCCTACCTTTTGTTAAAACTTTTCCTCTTTTGTTCTACCTTGGGATCTCGGAGGTCGGATACTATAAGTCATGTAGTTCACACGTCCTGAGCCACGAAACAAAGAAATCGTTTTAATTTTTCACTCAAGACAGTAACAAGGGTAAAGTTTTCCCTAACCCATCATGAAACGTCGTCGGGGTTACATGCCTCGGCATTCGCCAAACCCAAAAATTTATTGTCATAGCCCTGATAGCCGATAACGCGAGGTCCTTATTTAAGAAACCCATGTCAAGTTTAAAGGTAAAAGCTAAACCATGGTAAAAGATTCTCTCGGCATTTCACCAATCGACGTTGTCCTTTTCGAAAGTTACACAGGCTAAACCCCGACTCGCAAAATCACGATGTGGTTATAACGTGATTAATTAATCACTTGATTCAAGATTATCTTCCCTTTTAATTCAGTCATGTTATCGCGATCTCGCAGTTTCGCGGCTCGGCATGATGACTTTCCGGAAACGCATTTTCGAAGCTCCGAGTTGCGATATGGAGAATGTAATAATTATGAAATTAATTGAGCCCCTAACCGCGATTACCTTTTTATTAGCCAAAATCAATCATCGCAGTCTCGGGTGTTAGAGATTCGAAATGTTAAAGTAAAATCCCCGATATAACGAGTATCGAAATATTGATTAACGTTGGTAAAACAAGATTAATTAACTTAAACCAATACATATCCCTCGATTTGATGTCTTCACGATTTATGAACTAACCTTGGCCTTTCCATATACCACTGGCATTTTAAACTGCCAAAATTTATGGCATTAATGAGAAAATAGGGTAAATCAATGAATATAAGATCGGATTTTTACGACAAAATTTATTTCTAAATATGATTTGACAGACTCATTCTGAAAGGTACCGAGTTTTCAAATATATAACAAATACATTTCATATTATGCAGAGCACATTATCTCTGAGTAGCTGACTTCTGTATGTATACACATTTCTATCGTAGAAGAGCCAAAACGTAATCTCCAGCCATGGCTCCACGAAAAGCATCAAAGGAAAATGTTGAGGTTTCAGGACAAGGCTCAGACAATGTCTCTGATACTTCGCCTCGAAGTATCAATTCGGTCCCGAATTGGTCGTTTGTTTTGGATGTTCTACAGGCAGAGTTGGTGGACTATTCGGACGACTCCAGCGACAACGAAAAAGATGATATAACCACCAAATACAAAATAGTCATCCAATCCGAAATGCACAGAGTAGCAGCCAGGCCACGGTTGCTTCCATATTATGACATGGTCCGATGGGCATTGGACCATGTGGACATACTGACCAGAACCATCATGAACGAGAAGAAAGTCACCATCGAGACTTTCAGGCTGGAACATCTGCAAACCATGTATAAGCTGCCCACGACGTCCGACCACACATATGGTGCTGAATTCTTGGACAATTTCAAGCAGAAGGAATGCGTATAGTATGATAAAACCATGTCAAGTTTAATAAAGGATTGGGTTTTGAACACCGCGAAGTTCAGAGCTGATACCCACGGCATATATTCAATCGCCTCTTTAGAGCCACAGTACAAGTACGTTTCCATGATGACATACAGGCTATATAGGAAAGAGGACAACTCACATTGTTATCTTTCATGGGTGCCTCTAATGTTTCGGGTCACTGAAGGCAAATCCTTCAACTGGGCAAAAATGTTGTCCGATAGCTTGACCAGTCGAGTCACAGAGTATCGGGCGCAGAAAGAGAACAAAAAGGCGTCTTCATTCTTCAGGTCTACATATATTATGGACGTCGTTTGTTCTATGACACCATTTCCATTAATGAGCTAGAGTTGGACTCCGGCCGAAGACGAACCCATACACGTCTATCATTCAAAATTATGGGAAAACAAAGCTGCAAATTTTGTATACGAAATTTTCAACTGGGTGATGGTGCCTCTGCATGTCACTATTTTCGGTCACCCACCACCCGGGATCTCGGACAGCATAGTAATGAATCTGAGCAGCATAGAAGACTGGTATGTGGAAGCGGAATTTTCATACCTCTGAGTTTTCATGGCTTCGGTCCCTCCGCATGCATTGCCATTGTTCATCCCCGACAAGTTGGCTTGTTGTGAGGTCGCTAGGCAAACAGTAATTGGTGGTGTGAGCAAAGAACTTAAAGGGTACTCAAAGAAGGTATGGCCATCTTTTCCTGTCCATTTGAATTCTTATTCTTTATTATATTTTGGGCATGCCAAAGTCGAGGCAGCAGCCCTGGAAGACCTAAATTTGGTCTCCATTGAATACAAGAAGCACGATCCGCAAAGGGTCATGAGCAATCATTTGGCCAGTTGCGGGCTCAAGAGATTTGAGCACGAGAATTCACCCTCGTATGACATTTTTCGAGGCGCAAGGTCCTATGCCGAGATTCTAGCTTGGATACAAACCTTGGCACCTGAGTAAAGAGCCGATGTTTTGAAGTTCCAGGAACATCGACGTAGTTGTCTCCCCGCAGTGTTGCGAGGTGAGGGTCCAAGTACATCGAAAGCGAAACAGAAAGAGGTTGAAGGCTCTAAGGACGCGACTTCTGATCAAGGAGAACACTAGGACGAGGGGGAACAAACTAAGAGTCCGGAAACAGAGATAAAGACTCCTGACCCATCGAAGAAACAGAGTTTGGTTTCTACTCCGGGAAAATCAGCGAAGCAGGTCGGAGAACCTATCACATCACTTACCCCCTTGCAGTCTACGTAGGGAAATATCAATGCAGGATGGATATTCAATGAAGAATTGAGGCCCATAAGGGTGGAATAACTCCCTCCGAATGAGTTTTTCTTCGATAAGAAGAGAAAGGCGCTAGTAAAAATGGAATTCTATCAGGAAGGAGAGTCAACTGCCAAGAAATATAAAATTATAACTAATGGAAAGGACAAGAAGAATGAGCAATTCGCCACTGAAATAGCAGGGACACTAGGATCATATGCCTCGATGAATCAATTTTCAGGCGGGCTCTTAAAAAACCAACTTAAAAGAAAAAATCGCCTCATTCAGACCCTTGAAGCTAGACTGGCCACAGCAACAGAGACTGCTAAGGACCAGGAGAGCGTAGGAATAGAGCAAGCCAGGTTGGCCGATAAAAACGAGATAGAGTTGCTCAAAACTAAGCTCGAGCAAGCACAGATGGTGGTTCGAGAAGGTTATATGCAAGTGAGCCAGCAAAGAGATTTGATCCAACGATTGTAGGCTAGGGTGGAAATCGCCGAGAGCAAAGTGATAGATATTGGGATGTTTCAGTCCCAGGAGATGGATATTCGGAGCAGAGTCTCTGCGGCACAGGGAAATTTTCTCACCAAGGTACAAGCAATCTGGGACAACTGTTTTCTAGTCAACCAGGTTTCGGAGAACTTATCCACTAGAGAAAGGGAAGCCGGAGCAACTCGGATGGCCTTCCAAGAGGCTGTGATAGCCATGAACAACAGTGTTTCAGAAAGTACTCCCAGGTTCACCATTTTAGAGCAAACTAGAGGGAACATTCTATTAAAATAATGGGAGCATAACATCGCCGAAGGCAAGTAGCAAGCCAAAAATATAACCAATTCCTTATAAGAGGCCTTCAGTTCTATAGACGGCGATCTGCTAGGCATTGACAGTGGAGGTAATGCCGAGACGTTGATGCAGATGAATGNCGATATTTCTTAGATGATTATGGTGGATATAGTCCAAATAGACAAATGCATGATTAGACCTAGCGCGCAATTATGCACCATCAACATCATGGATGGACAGATGGAAGACAGGCTGCCGCAGTTAGCCCGATAATGTTACTTCTTTGAAGCCAGTTGTCAAGCGGAACCATTGTGGCTGATATCTCCGCTGGTTGAAAGATGTGTCGCATGTACCGAGCACGCACGAGGACAAACGTCTGGCACCAAATGAAGACAGAGAAGAAGAAATGGAACAATTTATCTCCTCCCTGTCATAACCGAAATATTGTGACTATTGAGATTCTATCTTATTTGTAAAATTGTATAAATATACAACGGAAAGAAAAGAAAAAGGTTGGACCTTTTTGTGTCGATTGTAACAGAGTATTTTACATTTTGAGAGTTAATATAAAGAAAATCTAAAGATTCTCAATTCCGTCACGACTGTGTTATGAGTTTGTTTCCTTGTATCTCATATTTTCATTTCATTTCATATTCATAACTGATGTGCTTCATTATAATTTAGTACGATCACTACTATAGCGAATGAATTTTGGTTTTTTGTAATTGTTTACTATTTTTCCTCTACACCAGCTATCAGCGGGTGTAAGACCAATCTACACTTTCAGAATTCTACACATATTCTATGCTACATCAGGTTATTTATCTACTTTTTTTTCCTCTTCTGTTTATACGTGAGATTCTCCCTTGATAGGAGCCTTACATCATTGATCCGTAGGATCTTTTAACTGATTATGGTTGAGTTTTACTTGCATGAATTAATTAACCATTTTGAGAAATTATTGAAAGAATGAGGAAAGAAGAGGATTATGCCATTAAAATACACATATGCAGATCTAAAATAAATAAATGACAGCAAACCATAAGAACGCAGGTTGATAACGGAGTTCGGCACAATGTTTGCCTACGTCTCCGGGCCTTTTTCCTGTGGGGGAGGCTTTCTTTATTTCTGCTCAAATGCTCAAAATTACATCTCAGCAATGCCAAAAGGCTACAATACTGATCTGGTCTTGTTCTCCCAGATCTCTAGAACCCAATGAAAGAAACGGCATGCAAAACTGATGCTCCAAGCTCCCAGAAATGATCCGACAGCGTTTCCACCTCAAAGGCTTCCCTGCATCAAACTGACTTTGGCTTGGCTTTCTTTCAGCATAACTCTACTCTGAATGACTGTCCATTGGCCTCAAACAGGCCTGGTTTATATAGGAATGGAGTTGGTTTCTCATCCCCAACTTCCTCCAAGAATCTGGCCTCCAAAAATGCCCAATATCCCCCAAAAATGGAAGAAATCTGCTAATTTTAGGCATAATAAATTAAAAAGAACCAAATTCTTAACTAAAAACCCAGTTTGCAAATGTATTTGGGCGCTAGCCCCTTTATTCGTGCGCGGCCCCTCTTTGATCGGTCATATGGCATGCCATAAGGCCACGCGCCATAGCGCGGGCCCCCATTCTCGTGCTAGTACCTGGTCTCGTGGCGCCACATGTGTCCACGGGGCTGACTATTTAACAAACGTCCGCGTGTTCTGGTGGTAGCTCCGGGTTCCATGGTCATAAAACCCCGCGTATTCGTTTGGTGGTTGGCGCATATGGTGGCGCGGAGGGCTGGGGCTAAGCCCCGGCCCTATTTCCTGCCGTTTAAACCTTTACCAAAATTTAAAAACAAAATATGTCGTTTGGATAATAAGTAACGCCCGTCGGCGCCCTGGCTAGCCCGGTTACCATAGTCCGTTTGCGTCCAATAGGTCGCGGGTTCGACCCTGCCCGACGACGATCAAACCAAAATTTTACATTCAACCCAATAACCAATAGCACAGCGCCACGTGGCAGCCCGTGATTGGGCCACGTGGCGCTTTAAAAGCCAACCACAACCTGACACGCGTCGATCTCTGATTGGACCACGTGTGTGCCACGTCAACCCATCCGTA